>LPNX011102129.1:147697-188869 GCA_001517045.1 Pseudotsuga menziesii | reverse complement strand
GCTATTGGATACTTGGCATCAACACCAAGCTCGACCTGAACTCTTGAGACATGATCCTTTAGACTTGAAAATATATCATGAGTTGATGTCATATGCCTAAATGCTCCACTATACACATACCAAGCATTCTTCAGAATCGTGCTGTAAGAAAAGCAAGATACCATCGAGAAATCCTTCTCAAACTTGGAGGCAAACTTGTTCTTTTAATTTTCAGCTGAGGCTGCTACCTGATGCTGCTATTGCTTCTCTTTACCCTTCTTATTCTCTGGACACTAATGCATAATGGTTGTGCTTATGACATATGAAGCACTTGAGTTACTCAAGTCCTTTTTCTTACCCTTGTCGGGTCCTTTACCTTTACCCTTCTTTGTTTGACCAATTAGGGCATGGTTACTGGCACCTTTTTGCTTATTTCCCTTTGACTCCATCTGAGTTTCGTCCTGGATATAGTCATATCACAATCTTTCCGACGAAGGAAGATTCTCTTGAGCACAAACTCCTTGGACAAATGTTTCCCACTGATATGGGAACCCATTCAATGCTTGGTTCACTAGCTGTTTGTCTTCAACCTTCTCACCAGCTGCTGCAAGTTGATTACGAACGTCTGTGACCTTTATCAGATTATTGGTGATGGTGTATGATATTGTCATCTCAACAAATTTGAGTTTGTTATGCAATATGTCATCTTCCTGTTTATGTTCTCGCTCTAGTAAAGACTAACCAGGGCATGAAACATCTCCTTCACTATCTTCTTATCAAATGTATGAGGGACCAGATGATCCTTTACAACATTCATGGTCATCTGCTTGGCCTTCACTTTTTTCTTCTTGTGAGCTGCAAAAAGCTACGGATCTATTGACGAAGTCACTGCATCCTTGACGACATCCTAGAGATCATTCTCTTCTAATAGAAGAGATACCTTGACTTTTTATGGCAGGAAATTTGAGGCACCATCCAATCTGTCTTTAAACTTGAGGCTAGCTAATGCCATCTTTGATCTGCACACAAACTCTTGACTCTATTGAGTACTACCTCTGAAATTCTCTTACTGCTGATCCTGGCTCCAACAGTTGATCTATTGCTGTAAACTCTTCAAATCCTTTCAATTAGAGAAGCTCTAACACATGTTAAATTTCCCAAACCGTAGGTGATTATTGTCCTTATGTTCTCAACTAAATACAAATTGTTATTTAATTTTGGAAATTAAATTCTTTCACATAGCAGTAATCACGCATATAGCTTGGAAAGTAAGCAGTGGAAGCAAAACACAATGCACAGATAATATACTCCTTCAAATCAACCTTTCATTAATAATTGAAAGCTTACAATGAAACCTCCACTGACTGTCAAATCACAGCTATACAGTACACTCAAATGGAAAAAATCTGCACACTTATTGAGGATTTGTCTTGATGGATCCGGATGACTGTACAGATCTGTCCGGTATGTACCCTGCTCTCTGCCTTGTTGAATTTGGCTCCTCTCCGGGGCTCTATATTTGCTCCACAGATGAAATCAATCACCTCTCGACCAAATTGTCTTTGAGTGATTAATGAATGTGTCATAACCCTTTATCTTGACTTGCCTTTATACTTGAGCTGAAACCCTAATCTATCAAAACCTGAATTTCACAGTAAAATGTATAGTTGATATTAGTTTAAATCATTAATATATTAAAAATACACTTTATTAGACTCGCTGGCTAAATATGAGACTTCCACTTTATTACTATAGTGAATCACAAAATAGTTTGTCTTGAATGACTTCGAGCATGTTTGACACAACCTGTGTGGAAGTTCTTGTCCAAGCACCGACTTGTCACCACAATGTTTGATAGGTCATGTCTTTTAGTTAGGATGTGTCACTTCATTTATTATTTATTGTTATATTATTTTATTTATTTGATATATTTATGTTCATTATTGTTAGGAAGTTCCTTATTTTCAACTAAAGTTGATGGTTCACTCCTAACATCACAGCTGTCTCGTTGTATTTGGTTTAATCAATATGCTTGTGGGAATCTGTCCTATTTGAACATTGAATGAATTTTTGAATTTAAAGTGCATTATATTAGAATCATTTGATTTAACTTCTGCAAAGTATCTCCAGAGTAAGTAGCTACTGGTATCCATTATAGTGGAACAAAATATGTTAGACGAGACAGTTCAGAGGAAATCTCGAAGATGGTCATTTCATTAAATTTTCTCTTTCACTGCATCAAAAGGTTATTTGCTAGTTGGCAGTTACGAGGATTTATCCCAAGGGATTGGATATTCTCAAAATGCAGCTTTTGTTAAATTGTGATGCTGATTTTGCTATAGTAAATGTAATTCAACTAGAAAATGTTAAACATATGATTATTTAAAGTAACTCTAGTATACAAAGATCCTGAGCTACTAGACAAATACTAAATTCCAGTAAAATAGCATGAACATAATGGATAAGTCATTAGCCAATTTTACCAGTAATCATATGCACATAATAGGTGGTGAATTTGCTGTTTTATTGAGGTTTCCTATTTGCTAATTCCCTTGTCAGATCAACTTTGAAAGAATATTCATTTCCGTTGAAGTGCAAGAACACATTTTTAATAGTAAATCAACTCTTTTTTGCTTGCATGACATCAACTGTTTTTGAGGTCTCAATTGACAGAATACACTAACAGTTGGCTAGAGAATCTTTTGACAAGTTGCTGAGAGAAAATTTATTGTCAGGGATCTTTATTAAACACATCAGATACCAGAAGTAACGGATTTGTTTGTGTTGTTGGGGGTGTGGCATCATTTATTTTTGTTATTAATCAGGATATTATAATTCTTATTCTTCTTTATGGGTTATGTTCAGAGTTGTTGGCAGAGGTTCGAAATTGATAGGTTCTGGTTCAGCAGTGCCTAAACTCGTGGTTTCAAACCATGATCTTTCTAAATTGGTGGATACTTCAGATGAATGGATCTCTTCTCGTACAGGGATCCATAATAGACGGATTCTTTCAGGCAAGTTACCATGCTTTGTTGTATCTCATCTAGACTTTTTTGTTAGAATTAAATTATATATATATATATATATATATATTGTTCAATCAAGACATACCTACATACATAGGTACAATGTGATACTTATTACAGTCAATGAAGGAAAAGTTAGAATTGATGTTTTCCTGTGGATACTTAAAAAAGCCTGCTGAAACCTCCCTGCTTACATGGAATAAAATCTCTCATTATGCCCACTTTGCTTTGCAGGCGACGAAACACTAACTGGTTTAGCCGTAGAGTCATCTATAAAAGCTCTTGAAATGGCGAAAGTCAAGCCAGAGGATGTTGACTTGGTTTTGATGTGTACATCTACTCCAGACGATCTTTTTGGTAGTGCTCCCCAAGTACGTATCTTATGATATTTATTTGATATAGAGCTGAAAAATTATTGTCAACCTGGCTATAACACTTGAAATATTCTTTGAAAGTTGTCTTTGCGCTCCAGATTTTTGTGTTTTCCCATGTTTTGGCTTTTTCAATAATATGGGAGCTACTTGAACTAGAGAGATTATGCTATATTGTTTGCATTTTTATGGGCATTTATTGATTGGGTATCATGATGATAAAAGATTTGATTGATATCATAGCAGTTAACATGGACTTTATATGCATTTCATTGAGTAGCGACTTAATTGTTTTATATATGTCTTGTTTGGCTTTGTGAGCAATTTCGTTTGTCTGGGCTAATCTCAATTCATACATGGTGGATTTTGAAATCCTACAATTCACAAATTTTGTTAATATTAAAACTCATTGTATTGCTGTGTCGATGTGTATAGCCAACATTTGGGATTTGTTGCGACACATTTTATGTATAACTTGATAGCAGGGAATGGCTTTAAATTCATTACCTTTTTTTCCTTGATTAAAAGAGTAGCATCCTATTCACCTAAAAATTAACTGTAGTCATCTTGAAGTCAAATTTAAAGTGTTGCATGCATTTTTTCGTTAACTTGTTAATGCTAGTTTCTGCTGTAGGGAATCACTTTGATGTTGGGTTGTTTCGTTCTTATTACCATTTCAATAGCCAGAAAAGTGTCTTGAATTCTTGTAAGTGTTTCCTTGGGGTGTATTGAAACAACTTGGAAATAGGCACATGGGGAACCAGGTAAGTGCAGGTTTGATCAAGCTTATTCCTAAAGGAAAAGAATAGGATACGGTGGGAAACTGGAGGCCAATCATTTTGCTTAATGTTTCAAACAAGATATTAGCTGAAGCTCTAGCCAATTATATCAAAACTGTGGCTGTGAAGATTATTTGACTAGAGTAAACAGGGTTTATTTAAGGTTATTTATTTTAGATAATCTTATTATGGCTTGGGTGACATGTGAGTCGTGAGTGGGCAAGGGAGACTGGATAAATGGTACTTTATTTTGAGATAGACTTCAGCAAGTCTAAAGACAAAAGCAAGTGGGATTTCATTCTTGATATGCTCTTTGGCTTAGAGCTGTGAGAACTCTTCTCGATCTCCTCAACTAGAGTCTGTGTTAATGGTCAGTTGTCAGAGGTGACTTTGCTTTAGTGCTCCATTAGGCAAGGGTGCTTATTGGTTCCTAATACGTGATTGCAACAGATAGGTATTGGACTCTTGGAGTCTTATTGATATCTCTTTGCTTGTGTTAGCAACTTAGCAATTATCCTTGCATTGAAGTAGATTACCAATTGTCCAAAAAACATCCATCTCTGTGGACGAACTCTCAACCATGTGTGGAAAAGGTATAATATACTATTATTAAGTCTGTATAGTGTGACAGGTTTATTTTATGTTTAAATGTGTCATAGTAGGATCAACTATGATATAAATGGCCTTAATTAGTTGTCTTCTCTATTTGTCACATCCTTTATCCTAGTTCACGACGTTTTGACCAAGGAGTGACCTTTAATATTCTTCAGTCATGTAATTATATATTATTCAATTTTAGAGTTTTTCACCTCAAATCTATGGTGTACCTACCCCATTTACATTTCCCTGGAATAGCAGGGTTAGTCCTTTTTATCTGCTTATATAGTTATATTTTACTACGATTGATGACATATACCCTTTTTGTATTACTTCTGTGATATTATAACTATTGGCCAGTTGCGGGCATGGCAAATAGTATGAATGTTATTAATTATGCTTTGACACCATTGAATGTTGATAATTTGACTAAATTATCATTCGTTAAAGTTGCCTTTGCACTTCTGCTTCACAGAATATATTTTTTACAAAGAAAAGAAACAAAATCTATATTCACACTGTTTTGTCTGTCATTCATCCACTGTTCTTTTGTTCTGTCGTTGGTCTTGTTATAATTTTCTGTCTGCAACTGATCTTTTTGTCCCTTTCCCAATGTTATTGTCACAATCTCCACATGTTTATATTCATTGACCTCCTTCTGTTCTGTGAACTCCATTTCATTTACTTATTTTGCATGTTTCCCTTTCTGGTTTCCTTCATATGCTTTGTCTTTGTTTTGATCAATGTTGAGAAAATTGGACTCTAGAATAACTCTATCGGGGTCAAAATAATGGACCTGGGGAAAAAGAAGTTGTTATGGACCAAATAGTCAAAAAAGCATAACAAAGAACCAATTCAGTATTTCCGTGCCTAAATCAAATGAAAGAGTGAATGAAGAAGAACACTTTTTGATGGGGCAACCTTCTTTTACAATGTATCAAATGCACAAGCTAAGTTCATCCTTCAAATTGTTGATGATTATTGCTTAGACACGTGCTTCTGCATAGACTAGGTGTCAAGCATGTAGGAGTTGTCCAAACACCTCCCTAGGTACTTGCTTTATCGAGTAAGTGACCTTTATAATTCTTTTTGAAGTCTAACTTAGGAAAAACACATTACTTAATTAATGTTGGCTAATGACTAAGGCTTACTAAAGTGAAAAGTTTAGTGAACTTTAGATTAAGTCATGACTGCTAATCTTAAGTTATGCTTGAGATTTAATCTTAGCCATCCATCACTTTGGAGATTAGGGGTTAGGGTTTTAGTCATTGAAAAGCTATAAAAGAAAGCCCAAGAAGAGGAGGAAGACAACAACACAAGATCGTTTGAGATAGATTTTCTCAAGAGAAGAGTGAAAGACTTAGTGGTTGAAGAGAAAGAGAGAGAAGTGATTTTGCAGCAGGGAGATCCTGAAGAGAATCAAGTGACCAAGAAGATAGCCGATCCAAGGGTCGATCCGCACCAACTGCTAGGGAGAGATCTAGATTCCATACGGATCCGTACAACAGCTCTACAATAGTGGCGCAAGGATGACGTAGGGATTGATTACTTAGTGAGCTGATTTGTTGAGGGCTGATTTTTTCAAGGGCCGATTTGCCAAGGGCTAAATTTGCTAGAGGGCCAAATTTCTCTTTTGGACTGATTTCTTCAGAGGGGCCAATTTGCCCAAGTGGGATGATTTTCTAGAGGACTGAGTTACAAGTTCTACTGTTGTAAATTTCTGAATCTCTATGAGCAAGAGATAATAAAAGAAACATGGAATACTGGTTTTCCTCATTGGGTTTTTTCAAGGTAAACACTCATGTCAAATGTGGTTGATCTCTTGTTTTATTCCGTTGCATTTTATTGGTTAAATATCAATGTATTTTTGTTTAATAATTTCAGCAGTAATCTACAATAGTAAATTATTTTTGGGCATAAAGTATTATTATAGAACAGAAATCGGATCTGGTATCGTGAAAATTAACACACATGAGTATTGTTGATGTATATATACTAGACAATGAGGGCTAGAAAGCAATACTAATAACCCAACATAACTATAAATTATAATTAATGTATGATAATGAATGAGGGTTATGGTTAAGGCTTAACATTCCTTTCCCCTTCAAACAAGTGTTGCCAACTTTGATCAGTTGTGGATGCTAAAGTATGATAATTCATCTTCCCAAGTCACATCTTCTATTGGTAGGTTCTTCCACTCGGTGAGTTACTTAGTAACTGCTTGGGTCCTGTTGCCGCCTTTCACACACCTGGGTCACGTGGCAGAAATCTTCAAGCCACTTGGTGTGTCCTTGGGGGCAAGTCTCGAGTCAAGGCTGTCACCTTGTTCTTGACTCCTCCGTTTAGGCTCAACTCCTAATGAAGCCAAGGGGGGTAGACCCTATTAAGTTACTAAGGAGAATTACTTAGTGTTGTGATGTTTAAACTGACTGAGTTATTTAGGAGCTTACAATTTAACTATAGATAATCAAAGATGGCAAGATGTAAAAGATGAACACACGAAAGCACAATACTGAGACACAATATATATATAAAACAAGAAAGTAACCAGTGCCTTAGAATGGAGTCAAAAAATAGAAACAATGTACTTGCATGTGCTTGGAGTGAGTGTTTTGCGATTGCCTCTAGGCTCTTGGTATGTTTTAAGTTAAATGTGAAGTATGAGTTGATTAAATTAGGCAAAGGGGGGACTCCAGATATACCTGAGAGTACTTGGAGTATGTCCAAAACTAAACCTTCATGGCTACCCGCAAGGAATATGTGGGCTGAAATGGAGTCTCTGGGGCTATTGTTCGTAACGCATCCGTTAGGGTGTGACTGAGATCGGCGCCCCGAGGTCACTTTTCAGAAGTTCCCGCTTCCTTTGGGTATTTTGCCATCGTAGAGGTTTGATCTAGGTGTTGGATTTTCACCTGATGGTTTTGTCAATTGGGGAGAGTGAGTCCTAATTATGCTAGTCACCCAAGTGCTTTTGATATAGCTTGACTGATCGTACGAACCGCAGCCAAGTGCAGAGCATACACACTGGAGTCTTGTAAATTTTAATAAGTTTTAAACTAGGTGTTCTTGTTTAAAAGAAAACCCTCCAAGAACCTCTTTCGATCCAAGTGGATCTCAATCGGGGAATCGAGGAGGGGTTAATTTTATAATTGCTGATAAATAAATGATGAAAAATAAACAGATCCACAATTTTAGTTTTCTAATTAATCCTACCACAAATCTCTTTCCCCTTTCGGGTCAATCGGGAAATCGTGGGGTAAGTATTATGATTACTTTGAAAAAACAAAAAGTGGAATATGAAATTAATAACAAAATCAAGTATACTACCCTGCAAATTAGATCAATGCTAGTTTAAAAAAGAAATAAGCAGAAAGCGACGAAAAGGGCATCGACGCAAATCCCCTTAGGGGGGATGGGGAATGGGCTCGAAAGAGCCTATTCCAAAAATAATTTTATTTATTATTGGTTACAATATCAATGAACTGAAAAATCAGAAACTTCTTAGTCCTTATACAGGCTGAAACCAAGATTTTACAACTTTGGAAAAAATTTGAGTTTTTAGTGAAAAGGGAGCCCCTGGGGGGATTTGAACGCTCCTGAGGCCACTTCGGACAGCAGCTTCCTTTCTTTTCTGTCAGATTTGCTAAAAGACAGTGAGCATATTAGAATAACATACGCCCAAAAGCACTTTAAGAGTACCTTTGGATCAGCCTACCTTATCTCAAAAAAAAATGAAGTTAAAACTAGCTAAACAGGCAGAAAAGGAACCAAGGAAAGCAAGCTTTCCTTGGGATCTTGGCTTGCTGTTTGTGCAGCCAATTAAATATGCACTGATATTGCAGAATATTAAATTTTATAACAGCGAAAGGAAATCTAATGCATGCGATCTACAAGTTTTCTTTAAATTTTCATGCAAAAAGACGATTTCCCTAAAGCTAGATCTAGAATGCTTATGAAACTTTTTTGAGTGCAAGATCTAGACTGTGAGCTATGAAATATCAGATCTATGTATATTTTACTTTGATGAAATAGATCCAAATGAAATCAAAGCTATGAACTGAACAAAGTAATCGGGTAAAGTGTTGATTTCGAGGGAGGAAGAGGAGGAAAGAAATGCTGGTTTCCTTGAAGATCCACAGTGGAGCTTTTAGGTGGAATGTCGAGGGACTATGCCTTTTGGAAAGTTTTGAAGAGAGTGAAGAAACAAACTAGATCAACATCCTCTCCAATGTGGGAACTTGCAACTCCACTGAAATCAAAGAACTTGCCAAGAAACTTGTGAGATCCGATTAGTACATACACAGAGATTCAAGATAACATGCATATAAACTTATAGGACATGCTAAATCAAGGTCTCTAAATATGCATCAAAGGAGAGAGATGGTCAATAAACTTATTGAAAAGCACCTTTCCTATCAAGATTATAATAAGCTTATTATCAATCTTAACAACAGATCTACAAGCAATTAGCAAAACAAATGACCACAAATACAGGTTACCTCAGTAAAACAATGGCAATAATCATCCACACATGCAATGGCACCACACCGTCTTGCCTCCAAAGCTTTTCTTTATTTCAAATGAAGAATAACAACAGTACAATAGCAGCAGCACCTCAATCCCAATTCTAACTCCCTTGGAAGAGGAGGCTGTGCCTGGATATATACAAAATACAAGACATCTAGCCCAGGGGGGGCGCAAATCCCAAGGAGATACATCAAATCAGCTGAAGGAGAGTCCATCAATGCCTGATCTGTGTCTAGCTGAGCCAGATCTGAGTTTCACTGAGTGCAACTGTCAATCGGGGGGCTGATCTGACTGACAGCTCAACCTGTTGATTGAAGCATCCACCAAAACTCATCCAGATGAGCCAAAAATGTGTGGAGGAGAGAGGGAGGGCGAAATTCCCCATAAAGGATGCTGAAGATCAACTCTGGATCTGATTTGATCACCTCCTTCAGTCAAGGATTTGTCAGATCCACTGAATCTGCTTTAGATTTGACTGATTTCAATCAAATCGGCTGAGAATCCACTGATCTATGATTTTGGATTTGCTCCATTATTCATCAATTTATTAATTAAAATCATCAATAATTGATTTTTGGGGCTTTCTGACTTGAGTGATGGAAAATCACTCAAAACTAGGAAATAGTGGGTCCATGGGTTTACATGGTGCTCTTAGCTTGAAAATGAGCACCTACATGACTCAAACTGATTATTTGGCCCATTTTTATTACAAAATCAATTTTTCCAATTAAACTATTAAAAAATAGCCTAAGCTTTGGAAAAATTAAATTTTAATAAAAAACACTGAAAAAACTGAAAAATTGAAAAATTGAAAAACACCTAGGGGGACTTAGATATGTTCATATGACTCGAAAATGATGTCTAGCATGTTTATACATTGACACATAGACTCTAATAACCTCAATAGGCCTAAATGCCAAGCCGACCACCCCAACTTTGGAGGTATGGATCGAAAAACTCAGAAATTATCAGTCGTTTGTTCAACAACCAATAATAACCAAGGGAAAAAACATCCTAGGCTGATCGGATTGACAAATAAAGTCTAAGAGACCGAGTCTTTTACAGACACTATCATGCTAGAACATTTATTACAATTCCCCCATGGGGTATGAACATGTGATATGATACAACAAGCACTTCCTAGAAGTACTTCCAAAGGTCTTTTGAAGTCCGAACAAGTTAACCCTGTCCGGTTCACTAGGCTCACTTGATAAAAAACCACTAAGTATAACTTAGGTGGTAACAGGTCCTTAGTTACTTGATCCATGTTTCAATGATTGTTTTAGGTTTTGGTATGATTTTCCCCTCCTTATCAAGCTCTAACAAACTAGTTTGAACTCGGATCTTGTCACTGATTACCTTCTATAAACAAGAAGCGTGAAGGACTTGATGTACATGTGAAGAAGGCAACTCCCATCTATAAGACATACTGCCATTCCTATGAACACCTTAGTGGGACCATAGTACTTGGGTGTTAATTTATTGTCCTTACCCCAAAATAGAAAAAAAATCTATTTGCTCCAAAATATAGAAAAAAAAATTCTGAAATTGGGGTATTCATAGAACCCTTGTAAAGCCCTAATTTGGGGTTTGCTTTTCTAATGACCTTGTACTTGATGTAAATCTGATTTTGCTGCACCTCTAAATTTGAAATTTTCTATCGTACTAGCTTGACATGTTTTCTTTAGACTCACATAGGTCTCATTCAATTTCAAGTCTTCAAGACGAAGTTAGGTCCAAGCTACCTAAACCTATTGTTTTTGGTGTCTTTTAGGGGAGTGAACTTGTATGGATTACTACTTCACCAATATTTCCCTAATGAGTTTGAAATTTGGGCTTGAAACACCCTGGTTCATCGCCTATCCAGATTCCAATCCAACGAGTGACACTTAATTTGGTCCTTGCAATTTTCAGATATGATTATTTCATTGTAACCCCTTATTTAAACCTAGTTTGAGGACTTGACAAAAAACCTAACTTATGCAATGTAACTCTAACAATATGGCAAACTAGATTTTGAAAATTTAATGCAATGGACTATGCTATTTCTTATGTCAATCTTGAAATTTTAATGCAATTCCAATGATCCATAAAAACCTAGAGCGAAAATGGTAAGATAACTCATTTAAAGGAGTCAAACCAAGGGTCACCTCTTTGATACCAATTGTTATAAGCCAAATAGCCAAATAATCATAGATAAAAACTGATTCAATATTTCCATGCCTAAATCAAGTAAACGATTGAATAAATGTGAATCCTCTTTGAGGGAGCAACTTTGTATTACAAGATGTTAAATGCATAAGATAAGTTCATTCCTCAAATGAATCTCCTTTATGTATATATTGGAGATAGAGGGATAGGAAGCCAATGCACAAGATAAGTTCATCCTTCAAATGAGTCTCCTTGATGTATATATTAGAGACAAAGAGGGCTAGAAATAAAAAATAAAAAACCAAAATAACTATAATTAATGTAATGATACTGAATGAGTTACTATGTCTAGAGAATTCCTCATTTCACACAAAAGTTAAGTCCTTAACTATCCCCTTTTGTGCAAGGAGACAATGAGAGTATTTATTTGTGTTGTGCTCTTGATTGAGTGGTGGATGGTGAGTTATAATTTTAGAAAAAGTCACCCAAAAGAGATAAGGATAAAGTACAAAATTAGTGCAAATATAATACTTGTTCACACATGCTAAAAGGAAATTGTCCACACACTAGACTAAGTTTCATCGATTCCTCCATATGCTAAAAGGAAATTGTCCTCTATTTTTGTTGTGGTTGGTGTACAATCCTTCCAATGAGGGACAAAATAATCCTCGGGCTAGTTTACTTGGTGTCTTTAGATTGATTGATGTCCTTGCTAAAAATAGAGTGATAGAACTATTGTAAAAATGCTTTGTCGAAGAGAAAAGGTTCGTGAAATAACGTTGGTCATGTTTTCTCCTTATTGGAAAGCAATATTTGAAATACATTGAAACCAATAATTAGAAGAATTGATGTAGGGAAACTACACAAGTAGCATAGTGAACAAAATGAAAGAATGCAGTATGCTTCATAGTTATTGTACATGGGAATAAGGAGTGAACTGGAGCCTTGTTTGAAGTAGGATGATGATATGAAGGACTAGGTAGTATTGCGGGTCTTCGTGTAGAGGTTGGAGGATCCCATGAGTTGGTTGGAACATTGCAGAGTGGGAAAAACTATGAGAATAACTTTAAAGACAATAAGAGGTAGGTCCATCAATAGCATGAAGACTAGAGAGGATGGTGCAAAAACGGATTGAGAATGTTTCTCCAACACCATTGGCTCACCATGTAGTGGAATTGTAAAAGTCTAAGGTAGTGTAGCTGTGTTGGCATTATGAAGAACTTGCAATGAATTGTGTTCTTGCAAAGGAGAAGGAACACAAACAAACTATGGTTGTGGTTGTTGTAGCTCATGTAATGTGTCAGACATGTTGGCGTCTATAAGATTATAAATCAAACGAGAGGGAAGATGCTAGAGAATGATCGTGATCATGGCAAGAGGTGTGGTCATCATAGAAAATACCAGAGGGGTAAAGACCTCTTCAATGGAGACATATGGTGGTTGGAGAACTTGTTGCATGGTCTTGAACATGGCATCGTGGTTTCCCACATGTGGAACTGAGATTGTTGTTGTTTTTGTGCAAGAGCTTGCACATAAATTTGATTATATTGTCGTCGATCAGCCATTGAGCAAAGAAAGTAGATATAGGGTTTGTAAGAAAGAAACAAGAGAATCTTACATTCAATGGATCTCCCTTTGTAGTGAGGGCTGAGTTTGAATAGAGCCACAACTTAAAATTGTTGTAACTTCCTCAAGAGTCAATAGTGCTCATAATCATTATCATGACCCCAATAAGGAAATGGCGGCATAACTTTGCTTCTGATGGCACTTCTATTTGGTTCCTAGATAAAGAGAAACTTACCTCGTATGATTGTGTTTAGATAGATATGGAAGGTCAATTTCTTGAGGTCATAATTCTTGTATTAATGTGCAAAATCATTGTTGTGACCTCAATTCGAAAATGGAGCCCAAATGTTGCGTTTGATTTATCTAGTGGAGGGTAAGAAATAGAAGCTCTCAAGGGGATTAGATCTAAGGCCTTGATCACAAGAGGCCTAATGATGTTTGATTTAGTAAGCGTGTGAGTTGAAAACCCTAGAGGTGACTAGATCTAGAGGTTGTGATTGTTCAACTATGATACTAATTGATTGTGCCAAGAGGCGCATTCTACAACGCAGTAGGGGGGGATGTGTAACTCCTTCCGTGCTTATAATCGGCTAAAAAAAATAAAAATAAAATTTGAATATGAACAAATTAGTCGGCTTGATAAAAATAAAATAAATATCAAAACATAATAAAAAAAATAAAGCCAATTATAAATTCATATATGAAGCGTGTTGAGGTTCATTAAGCGAGACCAAATCTTTATTATTACAATTACAATCTATTCATTTATGTTCTTATTAATTATTTAACAAAATGAAATTTGCATCAACCACAGTCTTTGTTTTCACTTTAGTTTAAAAGAGAAAAGACTTATTTTGTTAAGTTTAAAAAATTAATATTAAATCAAGGTTTTAAATCTAATATTGTTCTTTAAATTTAATATTCGCTTTATTGCGCCGAGAGGGGCATTCTACAGCCCATTAGCGGGGGGGATGTGTAACTCCTTTCGTGCTTATAATCGGCTAAAAGAAATAAAAAAATAATTTGAATATGAACAAATTAGTGGGTTTGATAAAAATAAAATAAATATCAAAACATAATAAAAAAAATAAAGCCAATTATAAATTCATATATGAAGCATGTGGAGGTTCACATTTCCTCTAAACTTACTTTCTCACAAAGAAATCTCATGATATTAAACACAATTACTGTTATTTTTATTCTAATGATTAATGTGATAATTTTTGTTCACCTAAATTATTGTGGTGATTTTTCAAACTTTTTAAAACATTTTTTGATTTTAAAATATTCGTTTTTATTATAAATCATGCGCAATAATTAATATGCTTCACTTACAGTTATCAAATTCAAGACACTCTATCACACTAACTACTCAAACTTTTATCATTCACTCATCACCATGATATACAAAAATAATGAAACCATCTAACTCCTTTGTCTCAAATCCCTTGTAATAACCTTTAAAACCATAAATATTAAAACATTAAAATAGTATAACCATATTTAAACATTACTATCATGTGGAAATTAAACATACTCTCCATTTGTGCGCACAGACAAAAAAAAACCTGTAAATAATATATCAGTTCTCCATTTGTTAAACATACAGGCCTTAAGAAAATTAAGGGCTGTTAGTTTTCAGTAACCTCGGTTTGAGGTTTGTAAAAGAAAGTGCCATCAGAGTGGTATCAAAGCAAAAAAGGGATTCTGCATGAAGGTATGAGTGTGGTCACAATAGTTCTTGTTTTTGATAGATTGTGAATTGTTAGTTATGAGGTTGGAGTAATTTTCTTGTATAAAGGGCAAGGTTATTTTTACTCCTATATTACTAACAGATCCAAAGCAAGTCACTATTGACAGGGAAATTGTATCCAGTAGTGAATTGTTGTGTCAGGAGATGGAGGTCAGAGTTGGAAGAGGTCGGGGCAGGTGAGGAAGACCTGTTGCCAATGCAGAATTGAGAGAGGAGATAAGAATTTTGAGAGCAAGGCTAGAAGCCTTAGAAACTGGCATACATCATGAGCACACTAGAGATACAAGTGATGAAGAGATACCTGAAGAGGAGGAGGAAACAACTGCTGAAACTCCTGAGGTAAGAATGTTTAGGTCTATTTTTGGTGCAGGTTCTACCATTCTATAGTGGAAGCTTGGGTCCAAAAGAATTAATTGATTGGATCAATGCTATGAACAAACACTTTGACTATGCTAAAGTGAAGGAGGACAAACAAGTTAGATTTGCTGTCACAAGGTTAAGAGGGCATGCATCCTTGTGGTGGGATGGTGTGCAAGAGGAAAGGATCTTGAAAAAAAAGCCAGGATCAATAGCTGGAACAAAATGATAGCTAAATTGAAAGGTAGATTTCTTCCCAAGGATTATAAGTTGATTTTGTTTAGGCAAATGCAAAATCTTAAACAAATGTCAATGATACTTAGGGAGTATACTGAGGAATTTTATAAGGTAAATATTAGATCTGGACATATGGAAGACACGCCTGAGAGGGTAGCTAGGTATATTAATGGTTTAAGATTTGATATACAAGATGAATTGGGTTTGTTGTCATTAAGATCTGTTGAGGAAGAATATCAGGTTGCTTTGAGGGTTGAGGAGAAGCTGATGAGAAAACAGAGTCAAAAGGCAAAAGGCTCTGGAGGAAGGGAACAACAGCAGAAAGGTGAAGCTAGCAGTTCAAATCAGCAAATACAGTTTGATAGAACTGATGATAATAGAGGCGAAAGCAATGCTTCAAGAGGAAGAGGCAGAGGAAGAGGTGGACAAGTAAGATGTTACACATGTGGGAAGCTTGGCCATATGTCATAGGATTGTTTTGAGAATGTTGCAAGACAGAGAGGAGCACAAATAATGCAAGCTGAACTTGAAGCTCCAAAGGAATTAGAAGTGGCTGTGAATTACCCTGAACAAGGTGAAGCCTTGTTGTTGAAAAAGGTAATTGATGAGTCAGTTCAAAGGAGGAGCCTGTTTAAGACAGTTTGCAAAGCTGAAGGTAAGTTTTGCAAATTGTTTATTGATAGTGGTAGTACTGATAATTTGGTGTCTACAGAAATGGTGGACAAGCTGAATTTAAAGAGGACAGTACATCCAAAACCATACAAAGTTGCATGGCTACAGAATGATCAAGTTCTTGTGAGTGAACAATGCCAAGTAAAGTTTCAGATTGGAAGTTATCAAGATGAGGTAAAATGTGACATCATAGAAATGGATGCTTGTCATGTTTTATTAGGAAGGCCTTGGTAGTTCGACAAAGAAGTAGTGCATGAGGGTAAGAGGAATGTCTATTCCTTTGAAATGAATGGAAAGAATCATATTCTTCATCCATTCAGAGGTAAGCAAGAGGAAGTCAGTAGTCAATTGTTGATGATGACTGACAAGAGGATTGTGAATGTTTGGAAAGCCGAAGATGAGGTAAAAGTAATTTCACTAGTAAATGATTTTGAAATTAAAATGACTAACAAGGTGTGCATTGATTGGCTGAAGGAAAGAACAAAGCAACAGGAAATGTCAAATGCAAGCATGGCATTGATGGAGGAAGCACAATGTGAAGTCATAAAGGGTGGTAAGAGGTATATGACTAATGAAATTAGTAAGGATGGTGATGTGACAGAAACAGGCAAAGTAGAGGAGAGCCAAGAAATTCATGCATAGAATTCTTGGATGAAAGATGTATTTATGTTAATATATTTTTTGTTTGCTTATATGATAGGAAATTTGATTAATCTATGTGTAGATGAAGGAGAACCAGTTGACAACTTGTTTGCACCTCAAAAGAATGAGAAATTTGAATATTCAAAGAAGTCTGAACATATACTGGAAGAACCAAAGGACCAGTTGCAAACACAGAGCTGGAAGACATGGCTGAAGGGACTGTTCAAAATCAGAACACTTCCAATTTTACACTTTGGGTATTTGCTGAAATCCTACAGAAAAACAACAGAGAGGACGCTCATGGACAGGAGCCCATGAAGAATTTCAAGCCGGGGAGTCTGATGCAGGAGCATATGCTCAAGAGGGCGAAGTCATTCATGACTTCACAAGGTCAAGGGAACACTTAAAGAGACCCAGGGTTTTGCACATTTGTAATTTGCTTTATTTTGTAAAAGTTGAATAAAAATGGATAAGGAATCTAGATCCTTTTCCACATGTAATAGTTAGGATTGAGTTAGTTGTTTAGTTGAATGAATTCAACAATCTATTAGTGAGTCATAGGGTTAGCAGAGGTCAATAAGGACTGTACTCCTTTGTTATAGGATCTGGAAACAGAATCCTCTTGTATTTAAATTAGTTTGAGTTATTTTCTTAGACAACTTAGTTAGCTTACAGAGCTTGTTGGCTCGCGGAAGCTTAGAGCTCATAGAGCTTAGGATAGCTCATAGATGGTTGAGGATAGCTCGAAGAAGCTTGTTTAGCTTGGAGAGAGTGTGTGTAGTGCAGAACAGAGAGAGTGTGTTCTACGACTGGTGGATTGAATGAAGAACAGAGTTTTCATACTCTACACATGTTTGCTTATTTAACGTCTTCTTCCCAATAGCTAGGAGCATGATTGTAATTCTTTGTGCACGTGTTTTAACTCTGATATGTTATTGAACAATTCCCTAAGTTTGGGATTCATTTCTGCATAGAAATTTGATCTACTCAAGATCAAATTCAGTGATTTCATTCTAATCCGAAGAAAAACCAGAAAATCAACGGTTGTAGTTAAGTTCTGCAGCCAAGAGACGCAGATTCGTAGAGTTAGGTTGTGATCCACATCAAAATACGGATCGATGGTCACGATCCACCCCGCAGTAGATCGACGGTTTGGGAAGAGGCTTGCGGGAGTGGAAAGACAAAAGTCCAAAAGTTTGAGAATAAGAAAATTTAGATTTACGATTTCCGAAGTCGGAAAGTGGAAAGCGGGAGAATAGGAAAGGACTAAGGCTGGAAGTTGGGTTTTCCGATTCTGAAGTCCGAAAGCCAGAAAAGTGAAGTGTGAAAGTGCGAAAGTGAGGGAAGTTGAAGTTCGAAAGTCGGAGAAGTGAGGTTTCTGATTTCCGCATGCGGAAAAGGTGAGTGCAGAAAGCCTACAGCGGAAGGGAGTGTGCAGAAAGAAGGTTAGACAGTTCTCCAAGCTGTTTAAGAAAATTAAGGCCTGTTAGTTTTCAGAAACCTTGGTTTTGAGGTCTGTAAAAGAACAGTGCCATCAGTATGCAAGGCTGCAACCAATTTCAAATGTCTTTTCAGTGCTCACAGACCTAATCAGACTTCACTGTAAGAGTTGCTCAGTGAGACACAGTTTGCAATCATTGGTGTGATTTCCCTGCTTAGAAACTCGTTCTTGTGTGCATGTGTATATTACATTTTTGCAAAATTGTTGCTTTTCTGTTAGCAATATTATCTTCTCACATGTGTAATGAAATGGTTCCACAAAGTATTCCACCTATATCAATGATTCTGTTGGTAGGTGAATATCTTTCTGCAAACATATTCTGATTGGGCTTGAATGGAAATTTGCATATTAGGCAGAAACCACCACCAGGTGGCTCGCCTTGTGAGATATTAAATGAAAAGTAACTGCAATTGATGATTGTGTGTGTGTTGATTTTTGGATACAAGTAATTGTGCCAGTTTTTAAATGGGATCTTCATCTAATGAAGTGTCTGCAGTCAGTAGTCAATAAAAAGGTCCAAGTGTCTGCAGTCGTTAGTCAATAAATTTACGTTTTTAACTCTCAAAAGGTCCAAATATTTTTATTCCCATGTTATTGTTAGGATTAACTTTTGGCCTGCCCACCAGAACTTATGTTTTTAGGATGTGAGCAGTTTTTTCTCATCAACCATATTATATTGGTTCTTTTTGTGTCAATCTATTTAAATTTAAAAAGAACACAATTTACTAAGTTTAGATTTAGATATGTTCTGTAAAACTTGTGCATTGATTATTCATACTGATAATTCCGTGTTAGAAAAAATTGTAATTTTGATATCAGGTGCAGAGGGAGGTGGGTTGTATAAAAGCTTTGGCTTTTGACATTACAGCTGCTTGTAGTGGCTTTGTGTTGGGTCTTGTGACGGCTACGCGTTTCATAAAAGGTTAGCTGTTGTGTATACTGTTGTATCTATTCTGATAAACTCGAATTTGTTTATGGTATTCATTTGCTGATGATTAGTATTCTTGGAACAATGGCAGGTGGTGGATTTGAAAATGTTTTAGTGATTGGAGCAGATGCTCTTTCTAGATATGTTGATTGGACAGATAGGGGCTCCTGCATTCTTTTTGGGGATGCAGCTGGTGCCGTGCTGTTGCAGGTACACATTATTTTTTTGCCTTGTAAAATAACTTAAATAAGCTACCTTAGTCTTACAAGAGTCTCTGTTTTGATGACGGGAAGTCCCATACTTATTGAGCCCTTTCTGTTTTTAAAGTTTAAACATGATTTAATACCTTTCTATTTATAATTAGCCATTTTTTGTTTAATATTTGACATATCCATGCAAGTGTTGGTATCTTTATTCTGATATCTCAGTCTACTGTATAGCGTTCTGTGTCACTAGATCTTTGGAGTGCTGTCCTAGTTGCTACAGTCTTGTACTATTGGAACACATACATAGGACGCTATATTGATTAAGCTTATTGTGGTTTCTAGTTACCACAATAGCTGCTAGGGCTGAAACATCAATTATTCTGAACTGATGGATGCTTGCATAGCCTGCACAACTTGGAGCAACAATGTTGGGGGCAGGATTTAACTGCTTTTTCTCATGGCGCAAAGCATATAGTTTGTCTCTTTGTTGTTGATGGTAACCAGGGTTCTTTCTTGAGTTGATGTAACGTTTTAGATTTTGACCATATAAATTCATGGTGAAGAGGCTTCTCCACAGTCATCCATTTTTCCCAAACTAATGAACTTAGCTGGATGAAACCTGGATCTAGATTAGTAGTGAATTACTAAATTCTATGAAGCAAAGAAAATAAAAGTTAAAATTAGAAGAAAATGAAACCTTTTCCATCCAGAAATCTGCAACTCTAGGATCACCCAGCAACTAGAAGACACTAGTTTCCCTTCTTTTGTCATCGTTTAACGTGTCAGACAGATGCACTCACACACAGATAGCAGTGCATATGATTGCGAAAAAAACTCTGTAGACAATAATCATTAAAAACATAACTCAAAAGTCAGCAAGGAAACTAGCAGCTATGAGAAAGGCATGGAAGATATGAGTGAGAGGAAATAAAAATTTTAGTAGTTGTCATACAGTTAGTCATGAAATAAGACATATTAACATTTGATATTATGAGTGTTTAAAGAGCTGGTTAGATGATCAGTGTACTCTGATATACTGAATCCAAAGCTAGCCTTTTAAGCTTTATAATAAATCATTAATATGTATCAACTATCAAGTTGTGTCTCTAGTTATCTTTGACAATGGCGATAATGTGATATACAATTTCCTGTAGGCAAATCCATTTTTTGTTTAACCCAACATGAGGTCAAGCATCAGTCCTTGGGGCCAACCTATTGGCAGGCAGCCAGGGGTCAACCTTTTGTGAACATTTTATTTTTACATGCACCATTCTTTATTGGGCATGCACACGTACACATGTAGATATAATCCAATGATGGAATTTGATGCATTGACTATGTATGTCCAATAAATGAATACTGTGACAATTAATACTCTTCGGAAAGATTGATAATGTACATGCTGTTATGATTCATGAAGCGAACATATAGCAATGATTAAAGAAGAAACTAAAGACTTCTGGACGTGCATACATTAGTTTGTGTCTCCTTTTGTCATCATCTAGTAGAAATGCTGTCTGTTTCCCTATTCAAATCACTTTTGTTTAAGCTTCTTATATTTCCTTTTTTCTTTAAACTCTACATGTATCTGTGGATAGAGAATCTATAAAAGAGATTTACATGGCTCAAGAAATTACTCTATTTGGCATTAAAAAAAGGATTTTATGTGTTTTTTGTATGAATAATTGGCAGGCAGCTAAAGGAGATCAGGATGGTCTACTGGGATTTGATCTACAGAGTGACGGACATGGCCAAAAGTACATAGTTACATTCCTATACCAATGTTTTATTTAACTTTCAATAGGCCTTTGTACTGGGAAGGTTTCTTTATAACTCCTGGTGAATGTTATTACCTCAGTTGACAGAAAAAACAATTTTATTGAATATAGTCTATTTTTTGGAGCATTGAAATTGTCATGGAATACAATTGCTGCTGCTTGCAATGTATGTTATCAATTAAAATATTTTTAGCATTGATCCGGATTCTGTAGGCATTTGAGTGTCCCAGCTGTGGGAGAAGGTGCGGTGAAGGACTTAGCTAGCTCAAATGGCGCAGCACTAATACCTCCAAAGCCTTCATCCCATTCTTGTATTCAAATGAATGGCAAAGAGGTTTTCCGTTTTGCAGTAAGCCGTGTTCCACAAGTTATTGAAGCGGCAATGGAAGAAGCTGGGATGACCGGATCACATTTGGACTGGTTGCTGCTTCATCAGGTTTTGTTCAAATTTTCGAATTAATGTGGTGCTAGAATATTTTTTACCAAAGATAAGGTTTGTACTTTGTACAAAAATAATAAATTTGTTTAATGTCTGAAGATTGCTTTCTGCAGGCAAACCAGAGGATTATTCGTGCTGTAGCTGATCGACTGCAGATTCAACCTGATCGGGTAATAACAAATTTAGCTGATTATGGTAACACAAGTGCTGCATCTATTCCTCTGGCGCTTGATGAAGCTGTTCGGAGTGGAAGAGTTCAAAGTGGCCATGTTATTGCAACAGCAGGATTTGGAGCTGGAGTGACATGGGGTTCAGCCATTGTGAGATGGGGTTGAATTAATACTGCTCACTTCAGGAATGGTAGACCAAGACATGAGTGTTTGTCTGAAAAGTTCTTACTGCTATGAGGAAAAAGTTGATTGAGAAATTTAGTTCCTCCATGCTTACCAATCATTGATTCCTTTATTCTTGAGCAGTTCTTTCCAAGTTCAATTACGGCAGAACTTGGGTTGCTTTATTTTTTTCCCTTAATTTCCATTTCATATTTGTTTATGGTAACTCTGTTGTCATAGAGTACGGCAAGCAGAATATTCCTGTCAGTTGACTTGATGGATACTGGTTTTGACATCAATTAATGAAAAGGCTTTACTTGAAAGCCCAATGTTATAATTCAATGATAATGTCTGTGTACAGATAAAAGTTGAAGGTTAAAATTGTCCATTTTTCTCTGGTTTTCAAGCTAGTGACCTGGCCAACCTATTTCATGACTTTAACAGAGGATTATCTTTACAGAGTATGTGAAATGCCTTTTTGATCGCCGATTTTGAAGATGCAATTGATCTTGTATTATCCAGGTCTTTAACTGGTTATTGATGCTACAGTACTTGTATATCATTGGCACTCAAGCTATCCAATCTTGAAGTAAGTTATTAAGTTGATTTGTATGGCTGATATGCTTCCCACATTTATAATAGATCTGTTTGTCTTATCCTCACCTTCAGAGAGTTTTTCAGTTTTCACATTGCAAAAGAGAAAATTCAGTCAACTTCTGGGCAAAAGTTTGAATGGGCTTTATACTTGGTCTTCTTTTGGGATTTTAGCGTTTTATTTCTTTGAAAAACCCTTATATCTGTCAAAGCTGAAGTGGTTATAGTGGTCCTTTTCCTGTTTCATCCTGCCACATGCCACATAAAAATTTATTATTGCTCTGTTAAAGCTACAAAGTAAAGAGCTCCACTAGTAGCTGCAGAGCTAAGTTGCATGGATATGGATATAATATCTGAAATGGATATGACAATTTTTTAAATCAAGATATGCATATGGCTAGGATATGTCAAATACACACATGTAAGAAACTAGGGGACATAAATCTTTCAGAATATTATTCACAGATCTCAAAAATATGGAAATAAAGCCAAAAATAGCTTTTTCATTAATAGAAGCCCAAGCCCTCCATTTATAACTTGATTTGCAAGCACTTAGTGTTAGCATACTATTTTTTAAAATTCTTTTAATGTGTTCTTTTTTGTTTTAGTGACTGAAACTTTGGTTGAAACGATAGATGCACTCTCCAAAACAGCTGAAATGCTAGTTAAAATGATCAATACAAGTTACAACATCTCAAAAAACTGAAATGCCACTGAAATGTTTGTCTTCAGAGGACTTTTATGCAAGGAAATGTCTCCGAAAGCTGGAAATACATTTCCAGCATGTCAGGGTGAATTTTCTGGTAATGTAGCCACGGCATTTTGAAATTTGTACACTGAAATCTTTTAACCAAATCTTTGCCACAGGGCTGTTATTGCGTTTCTGTCATGCTCACTGGATCAATTCTCAAGTTCTGCAATTATAAATGAAGTTAGGTAATGTGCCCTCCAGCCTAGATATATGCAGAGATCCAAGCTGTCCTGAAGAGTATTCTGTTGAGTGTCTGCTGCACTGGAGATCTCTGCATTTTCAGAACCACATACACATACAGATTCACAAAGACACAGGAGATAGAGATAATTGATCTTACAATTATTCCAATGCTATGCTTTAGACTCAAGTTTTAAGTATTGTAATGGACCAGCAACATAGTATGGTTCACATCTCTACATCCAACTGTGTTTGCATGCACCTTGTACCAATGCTGACTGGAAGGCCTATATCTGTTATCGTTGACACTGACATGCCAAACCATCAACCATCTAATCATTCACGAACTCACAAGCCAGATTGCTGTCAGTGATGGCTGAAAAATTCAGCCTATCTACAATTGATGTGGAATACGGTTTGTCCTCTGAAGAGCTCAGTTTGTGGATTGTACCTCTTGTAGATGAACTTCACCACTCTTTACACTCATTTTGCTATTTTACTACCCAAACTGACTTCCCATAGGTGGGCAAAACAACTTTGTGTTCACCCACACTGTGATTTCTTCCTCTCAACCTTATCTCTCCATCAACTTGGAATTCAACAAATTAAAACCAAGACACAAATCAACGTGCAACAAGTTGAAATAAATCTATTGAACACACTGCTCACCTCCTTTTTCTAGCATTCCACCTGCCCCATCATTAGCGGAGTACGGAAGTTCATCTTCCTTCACATTTTCTTGTCGTCCTTCACCATACGAACCAACAATGTTTCCCACTTTTCTTGGAGTAATCTCTGTATCTCTTGTCCTTTGTGCAACTTGTGCAATGTTACACACTTGGTCACCTTGCAAATGCACTGATTTTTCGGCTTCAAATCAACAACCATCATTTTGTTTCAGATATGATCATTTTGATTCAGATATGGTTTATCAACAATTATCACATCCCTACTCACAACTAGTGTTGTCAAACTCCTCTGAGACTGCCTGAGTCTGGCAAGTTTGTCTGAATCTGCCATGGGCTGAGTACTCACCTGAGACTCCTCTGGCAAACTCTGCACTCACTAGACTTGGGAGTCTCAGAGGGTGTTCAATAAGCACCCTGCAGTGCAGCATTTAATGCTGCTGCTGTGGGGATATGAACTGTTGGATCAGATTGGACGGTTCATATCCCTGCAGCAGCAGCATTAAATGCTGCACTGCGGGTGCTTGTTGAACGCCTTCTCAGAGACTACTTGCCAGACTCGGGAGTCTAAGAGTCAAAATTGGGGGTTCGACTTAGCCACCAGCAAAATGTGCCTCACACGTGCAACTGTCAGATCCAACGGTTCATATCTCTGCAGCAGCAGCATTAAATGCTGCACTGCGGGTGCTTGTTGAACGCCGTCTCAGAGACTACTTGTCAGACTCGGGAGTCTAAGAGTCAAAATTGGGAGTTCGACTCAGCCACCAGCAAAATGTGCCTAACACGTGCAACTGGCATTTTGATTTCTAAATGTTTTTTTGGATATAATTTTAGGAGGGAAATGAGCCCTTTGAGAGGGTAGAGCCTTTAAGAAGATATTTCTCCCCGCATTCTCTCATTCCACTCATCTTCTAAGAGCCAGTTCATCCAAAGAAGATTGCTTCAGTCTAGCAATGTTGGTGGTATGGTACTAGCTCCTCTAGGGCTTATTCTAGGGGTTGTAGTGATGCACGAGACTTGAAATTGGACTTGGAGACACTATTTTAAATCATCATTTTCTCATTATGTTATGAGACTCTGAGTTATGGAGTTGAAGTTGGTACTATTTGTCAATTTGTTCAAGGAATCATCTTCCAGTTCACTATTTTGCATACAAATGCGGAGTGTCAAATTTGTGTTTTCATTTTTTATGAGATGATCTTACAAGTTTTTGCATAGAATGTGGTTTAATAACTTATATGGACTAGAAATGTCATTAGTAAATTTTTTTGTGCACAAAATTTAACTATATTTTGAGATTTTCTTTATATTTGTCTTTGTGGAGTCAAAGAGTCTTGTCAAGTCACATGCCAGCCAAGTCTTTTGCCGAGTCCAAGTCTGTCAACATTGCTCACAACAACCTAATTTGTTAGGGATCCAAAAGCCTATATGCTTTTGCTTGGTCATAATACCAACAAATAGAGTTTTCTGTGGCATGATCATAAGGAATTGAACCCTGTCCCCTTAGGTGTGACTCCTATTCAACAAATATACTGGTCTATGCATCACCCTGCCCAAAATGTATTTGGAACTAGCTTTCCCTGCAACACATTCTGTGCCATTTCTGTCTTTTTTGCCACTTATTTTCCCATCAATTTTTTGCTTCCAGACTCCCCTCTTTCTTGTAGAAATTTCTGTTATCAATGGTTTTAGTGCAAAACAGAAATTTCACCTCCTAAGTAGAGTTTTTCCAGATCTTAACCCTGTAAAATTTTCAGCCTCAGGGCTGTTATGAAAAATAGAACAAAACAGCGTTGGAAGATTACAATATTTCAATATTGTAACACCCCAATATTCTAGGCAATCCAATGAGAAAAAGCTACCAAAATGTTCTGATGATTTTCAGCCCTCTTGTGCAATTTATCATGCATAAACCAGATCTGAAAACTCTCATTTACAGCAGTAACAACAGCAGTATAACAGTCATTATTTACTACAATTACAGTGTTAAATTTCTTAACATAATTGGCCTTAACTTAAGTCAAATCATTGAGACATATATAGCTGGAAATTACAAACCATTAAGAACATAAATGGCTGAAAATTAAATCTACAATTTACACAAGTATTGGATAGTTGAAAACTTCATCAATATGCATAATATGAAGATTTTATACACACCATAGCTTTATCACAAGGCTAGTGCAATCCACTAACTCTTAAAATCCTTAACTAGGGAAAACAATGAAAAACCAACTCAACCAAGGAGTTCCAACATGCATGAAAGTCGTCCAAGGCAAGAGATCTCCTCTTTTTCTTCTTCGCCAAACACACCCGAGGGTTTCATCTCAAAACCCTAATCTCAATTCTTCTAGGGATGGAACTTTAACTTTAAAGTTCAAGATGCTCCAAGATCTAGAAACCCTAGTGACTCCGAGAGAGAGAGAGAGAAAGAGAGAGAGAGAGAGCAAGTACAAATGGAGATCTAAGAGAGAGAGAGAGAGAGAGGATGACTAGTGTACTAGTCTAGTTACATCTCTAATCACAATTTAAAGAATAATGATAAACACATTGATGAATGATGAACATCTCCAACATCTTCTTCTTCACAAGAGTAAACCCTAGTCACAAAACCAATCTCCAACAAAGAGGCCTTCCTCCCATGTATAACTTCTCCTAGGGGTTCCTCATGAACCCTAGTGAATTACTCCAAGAAGACAAATTAAAAAAAGAAGAGGACGATGATGACAATGAAATCACTGTCTCCTTCCTCTATATATATGGGAGGTAAGGGAGGCCAATAATACAATGTGGGCCAATTCCCTTAAAAAGGTTTGGGTATTTCTTGGAATTGACACTTCATTGCAAAACATAAATTTTACCTTCTTTCTAGAAGGTTTCTTAAATGTTAGCCCTATAATCTTTTGCTCTAGGACTGCTGCAGATTAAATACCAAACAACAACAACAGAAGTACAATAATTAACTTTCAAACAATCCTAAACTTCTAGGCAATTCAAGGAGAAATGATGCCAGACAGTTTTATGAATTTTCTTTCCTTTAGGGCAACTTCTTAGGCATAAGCCATCTCTGAAAGCTCATTACAAACAACATATATAACAACAAATAAAATAGTAGGAGATGGCTATGCTATTGCCTTTAATATTAGTGTTGAAGTCCCTTAACAATTTCCTTGTGTGTCAAATCCACAGGACAAATAAGTGCTGGAAATAACCATCCCAAGAAGATGAAATGCTGAATTCAAACCTGCGATAAAGACAAGATGTGGATAGCCAAAAACTTCATATATATAACTCAATAAGGAAGTCATAGTACGTACCCAAGCTCAAGATGAGTTAGCATACACCGAACAAATTCCCCAACATCAAACTTCCCAAATATATCCTATGGTTTCACCAAACCATAATCTTAGTCCTCTAATCGATAAACCCTATCCGTAATCTTTGAGATGCTTGCAAGAACCCTAGCTCCTTCAAGAGAGATAAAATGTACAAAGAGGAAATCCAAGAGAGAAAAAAGTCTTCTTCTTCACATGCTCCACTAGGGTTTCTTCATGAACCCTAGTGCATCACCCCAAGAGAACTAGAGCTTAGAAGAAGATACAAGGATGAAAGTTGTTTTTGAAAGGGCTCTCCTTCCTCTATTTATTTGAGGTAAAGGACTATACCACATCTAGGCCTAGGCTTACAAGCAAGTCTACTAATACACAAGTAAGCCATGTGATTCACAAGTGAGGTGCTCTACTTCAAGTGAACACATGTCAAGCTTCTAGGTTATGTTGTACCTAATAAAGCTTCCAAAGGCTAGGGCACTCCTTAACAAAGGTATAGTACTCTAAGGTGTTGGGAGCTGGAGTGAGAGCAAACCGAAAAGTGAAATGTTCAAAAGCTCCCGTTTCGGGACCGTTTTTAATATAATATATATTTTAATATATTTTGATGGATTTATATCTACAAACATGAAGGATGTCCTTCATGTTGAATTAGTTGTGGAAAACATAGATTAAACCATATAACATCACTCATCTAGTAGTTATAACTTATAACTTTGTCATCAAATGATCAACCATAACTTGGCAAAGAATGGAGGCACCATAACAATGTCATCAAATTATCAACCTAGTATAGGAGCTTTTAGTATAGGAGAGGTAGGGAGCGCCTTGACAGTGTTCAAGGAGCAAGCTTTTGGAGCAGGAGCGACAGGGGGATGGCACTCCCAACCAGCAGAGGTACTCCTCCGTTCTCTATAGACTCTAATCTCCTTGTTATCGTAGATTACTCATGTTTTAACTTACATGCATTGTTTTACTGTTATTTACTAGCAGATTACTCATGTTCTAGCTTATACGAATTATTAATATATTTATCCTGTCTGTTATGTTAGGTTCTGTTGGTTGAGGCAATGGCCAGTTGTTTTTGAAACATTCAGCCATGCCCATACAGGTGATGTTCTCAATTTACTTGCTTTTAAATTGATTAATTTTACTAGGGCCTTACTTGCTCTAAGGCTTCAGAGACTATCCATAGTCTTGATCCCAACTCTTATGTAATTAGTTTATCAATTGTGAAATACAGGCCTTAGGACTTACCATAGCATACACTATGGTATGTTCGTGACCCTCCCCTTAAGCACAATGGCTTGGGATTTGAAATGGTACATGGTATCAACCATTGTATAAACCTTCGTTATAATAATATAAGTTTATTGTTTATGATGCAATGGTTTTTGTTTGGCATATTATGATTATGTTTATGGCATATCTTATACCATGGTTTGCGATGTTAAGGGTTATTGTCGTAAAACAAAAGGTTTGGCATGATAAGCTCTACACCATGGGTCATATGATATATTGTAAGGTTGCTCAATGGGTTTTGGACACATGTTTTGAACCTTGTTATTATAATGTGCCTACAATGATTAAGGCCCTATGATTGCTCTGGTTGTGTATTAAAGCGATACTGTGGTTGACTTAAATATTTGTCTTGGCTGCGAGTTGATAGTGCACCAGGCTCTTGAGTTGGCTTGAGAAGATATCTCAGTCTTACACCTGGATGGTGGGATTGCAAGGGTTTTTGCAAGGTTTTAACATGCTTTTGCGCTGTTGGAACCCTCGTTAATGCACTGGTTGTTTTGGTTTTGAGCTGGTGAGAGACAAAGCTCTGCTCTGTGGTAATGGCTGTGGCAATAGGGTTTTTGGTTTGATGTCGCGTTAATAGCCTTGTGCTTTTTAACCTTTCCGAGGTACTCTGGTTCCCATGGTTTCCTCAACAGTCTGCACTTTCTTGCTGGGGCTTCAATTCAACATGTCATTCTTTGGCCATACGAACTGCCTACTAACAGGTAATAAGGTCCTTGGAAAACGTCTCTGCAATTTACTTGGTAATAAAAATTCATTGTTTTCGAAGTTTACTGATACGTTTGCTGTGGTTGCAGGCAGAGGAGGGATAAGGGTACTTTGGAGGAGTCGATCCCTGGCCCTATCTGCAACACGTCAAGGTAAGGGTTTAAATGTTTTCCCTTTTCGTTTTGTTATTAAAATTTGAATCTGACAGAAGCTTTCCTTGTCTGCAGGTTGAAGACGCTGGAGAGGGAGGCGGCAGAGTCACCTTCACCTAGGCCTGCGTTTTAAAACGCCCAGGTACTATGCTAACAACCCTTTGTCTTCTATTCTTTTTTTTTTACTAAGGATTTGGTCGATACTTACTAACTGATGTAATTATTTGTTGGTCGCAGGTAATACTGGGTATGATTATGGGGCCGAGAGTGGAAGCTACACCAGCTCTTAAGATAAGTTTTCCCTTCTGCTTGATAGGTTTTGCAAACAGAAATCCTTTGCAAAGGCTTTTATGACCACTTGCTTAAGCAATGTTTTTAGATGCACTATATTTGTTTTTAAATATTATTTGATAGGGTTGGGTGCCATCCAAGATGGACTTACTCCCATACTCTTTCCATGTTTAACGGTGATTTTTAAAGAATAGAATGTGGAAACCATCCGAGATGGACTTACCACCACTTATGTGTATGTGACGTTGATTAAAATAAATGATGACCAAGCCCTAGGGTCTGTGCGATTTTTGTTATGAGATTTGCTTTCAGTTTAAGCTTGTATACTGTTTGTTTTTAATTCAATCGCTGCCATCCTTCGATGGTCTTACGACCATGATCATAGTGGTTTAAATCAATTAATGTAATGTTGCCTCGTCTGTAAATACCGTAGAGTATGATGTGTGTATATATTTTATTCATTGTATTATATACTTAACCCTAGCATAAAAGATGGTAGCCAATAGATCGACTTACGACCATTTCTTTATTTTACATAGCGTTTGTTGATGTTGTTACAACCCATAGGGTCTACGATTAAGCTCGGATGCCATCAATAATGATTTAATGCTGATCCTTGGAAAGAGGAGATTTACTTTGGTGATTTAGTTTTGATGTGGATTTGTAGTTGCAACCACTTGCTTGTATGCTTACGATTATGTTTTGGATTTGATTTAATTGTATATGTACCTTTTTTACTTCCTTGGATCTATGGTATAATTATAACTTTTTGTTAGGATCTTTGATCGGATTATGTTTGTTTACACGAATACAAAAATGATTGTTTAAGTGATTGCATGATTTGATCATGGAGATAACTAATGGATCTCGACTTGTTTTTCCTATGGTCTGTCGTATGTAAACTGGTCTAGATTAAATAACTTTCATTCAAGTTTTATTATTGTAGATCTGCGATTTGGATAAGTTTAAATACTTGTGGATTCTAGATCCGAATGGGACTAAATACATGTAGATTCGTAAATGATTGCTTTATAAATCGTAAATGATGTATTACTTTGAATCGTTGATCCAATTATATTAGTTTGCTTAGATCCATAAGGATGGTTTATGTATTATATTCGTTCAGTAGAGGTTCACCGTATGGATTTGTTTGTAACAGATCTACTATGTACATTAATAAAATCTTATGATTATATACTAATGTGATTCTAGATATGTAAAAAACTAGGTTATATGTATATATTCTTGATATTTTAAAGATTGAAAATAAGATATATTCCTTACTGTGTTCAAACATGAAATAATTAGATTTATACTAATATTATTAGAGGATTTGGTTATTCTACATATTATTGGTTTTAACTCACATATTAGAAAAATTGTAGGGATAAAGACTATAGAAATCCATTCAAACTAGATCTATTGAATATGGAAGAACACATATATAATTTGATAACATATTGATTAAGTGCATAATTCAATTTTCAAATACATAACCCATTAAAACAGAGTTTCCTAACTTAGGTTTAGATGCTTGATCTAAGAACTTCCTTTACTGCCATTTAAAATTTATATCATAACATAACTGATTTAAAACTGATAAATAAACTAGACTAATCGATGCATACTAGGTTTTACATTAACCATTTCAAATCTAGAATAAAACATTATACTGTAAATTTAAAACATAGAATAAGAACTTGGCACTACTGCTCGGAAAACAATAGTGGAAAAGTTGTTCCTCCCAACCAACCCCCAGAGTATCCAACTTACTTGCTCCAGAACCCTCGATCCTATTCGCTGAACCACAAGAGCAAAACCCATCAATGTGCCATCTCTTGCATTCTCAGAGTTAATCCTCGTCCATTCCTAGCATCATGCTGCTCATGGGCATACTATTATATAGTATTTTTCCTACGACTTGGTCATTTATGAGCCTCATGCTTTTTAGCACTCAACTAGGAGTTGTGACCTGATTTTTGGGGATGATGCTTCCTACATCTTGAGTTCTCACTCAATGGCTTCAACCACTTGTTTTTTCCTCTTGTGGGCCAACAAACACTCTTCAACAACTATTTCCACTTTTGTGTCCCCTTCAGTATATTTTATTAATAAATAATAATCATTGCAAATGTTTTATTTTTTATTTTTTGTAAAAAAGAATAAAAATAATAATTAAAGTATTTTTCAGCAAAAATGAATAATAAAGTATTAATTTTAGGTGCATTACAGAGACGCTGCATCCCCTTCTCACTAATGTGGCCATGCTGCACTTGTTTCTATGGAAGCTACAAAGATAGAATAATCAATATTATGAGGAGATAAATACAACGTACCTATGTTATCTCCTTTTGCTATTACCAGTGCTCATTTAGTGATATTCCACCACGTTTTCCCAATAACAAATAATTGCTATCTCCCAACTGTCCTGTTGAGATCAAATTTCCTTTCATAGCAGGAATATGCCTTACATATTTTAGTAGCCATTCATTTCCATTAATTAACTTAATTCGTACCTTACCCATTCCAACAATTTTACATGGTTCATCATCCCTTAATAAAACATGTTCGAAATCACCTGGAACATAATCATGAAAGAATTTTCTATGGGGTGTAGCATGACATGAAGCCCCTAAATATATTACCCAGTAATCACTAGTATTATCTAATGCAATAATCAAAGCATCTTATAACACATCACCTGCTACATTTGCTTCCTAAGTAGTCTCATGTTTCCCGTCTCCTTTCTTCTTTGGAGCTCTGCAATGTTTCTTCAAATGTCCTCTCTTACCACAATTCCAACATTCTATCTTTTCCAGTCTGGACTTGGATATGCCCTTTCTAGAATTGCTGCAATTACCCAGGCTCCTTCCTCTCTCCCTTTGTCTTCCCCTTCTCTCCAAGGTCAACGCATTCCCTGATGTCTCACCTGTGCTTTTTCTTTGCTTTTCCTCGCTAAGAATAACACCAACAACATCATCAAATTTAGTAGTGTTTGAACTAGGGACATAGTTACTTACAACCATGACCAAGCCATTCCAACTTTCTGGAAATGAGCACATGATTAGAAGAGCCCTAACCACACCATCAAAGTTCACTTTTATAGAACTTAGCTTACTAGTAATCGTATTAAATTCATTTAAATGGTCAACAACAGATCCACCTTTTGACATCTTCGTTTTAAATGCTTAATTGAAAATACCTCAATGGAAGCTGAGGGTTTTTCATGGAGCTTAGCCAATGCGCTCATAACAACCGTAGATTGAAAGCCATCGACGAAGCCAATAGCAACTGTATTGTTCCTAGTGCCTTTCTATCAAGAAACCCTCATTCTTCATCCTTCATAGTCATCAACTGTTTTGTTTTCCGCCCAACAGTAGGTATAGATCCTTTTGGTACAAATAGTCCTTCATTTGCGTCTTCCATAACTGGTAGTTTTGGTCTTTAAATTTCTTGACCCTAAACTTTCCTTCTCCTTCCATCGCTACCACTTGAACATGAACCCTTCTTTCTTGTGAGTTTACCAACCAAATAGAACTTTTGGCTCTGACACCAATTGTTAGAAAAACAAGATCGCAGAGCAATTACAATAAACAATTATTAAGACACAAATATTAGAACACATTAAAAGAGAGACATATATATAACATGGTTCACCCAAGATGGGCTACGTCCACACATAAATTGTCAGTCCTTCATTATTATACCATGAATCAAAATGAAAGGATACAACTTGCAACAACCCTACTGCAACCCTACTGCACTTCCTCTTCACTCTTTCACATAATCACATAGATTGTTTTTACAATGCTGCAATACAATACACAACCATATTACAATGCTTCCCTTTTATAGGGGAATTACCATGGGAAAATACCACGGGTCATCCAATACCATGGTCCCGTAAACTGTTATCCAAAATACATCCCAAAAATTCCTTTCGAGGGTGAAGCCGATGGCATGTTGGCCCCGATACCCCCTTGTTGGGACGAGTGTACAATAAAATTGGGGTACAAACATGGCTAAACAATGACACCTTTGAATCAAGAAGATCATGCTCCACAATAAACATGCCATGGTTATGATGGCCAAGTGAGATCTCTATAGAGCTATGGATGAGCATTTGTCTTAGAATAGAGAGCATGACATGTTATGGGTTGAGAGAGAGAAGCTTCTAGGTGTTTCTTTCACCATGGTGGTTTCATATTCTAGCTTGGGGGCGGTCTCTCAACAGAAAGAGTATATGTTAGACAACCAATTGCTTGGATCTTCTTTGTTGAAAGATAAGCATTCTTTTGTTATTGAATCTGAAATGTTTTATTTGATGCATGTAATTATTATGCCGATATATGCATGCTAGATGTCCGTGGATATAGTTTATTTTCGCTATGTAATTTTATTATGCATTTACACGTATTTTTATTGTTATGAATTTGTAATATGACCATGGGGAAAAATTTAGATGTCTGAATTTAGTTAATGTCTCTTCTCATTGATCAGATTGAGTGAAGGGGATGTTACATTCTATTAACCTTAATAATTGCTTTCTCTAGTTCCTTTCTTAAGGAAACAATTCTTTACTCTAGATTTTCATGGTTTTCTTCATTTTCCTTCACCTCAATCCACAAATTTTTCTATCCTTGTTGCTTCTTCTAATTGATCCTTTAGGTTAATAATAATATTTTATGTTTCTTCGAGGCTTTGTGACATTTTTTATTTTGAATCATGATCCTCCTCTTCATATTTCTATAGTTGCTCCATTTGTTTTAAATTCCTTTTCATAAAATTCTTTATTTTGCTTAAGGCACGCATGAATTATTCTTCAAGATTCACTTCCCCATTTGTTTCAACATTTTCTTTATCTTATTAATCCATCATTTCTTCCTCTTTGTCTTCATCAATCTTGGTTTCAATTTCCTTAAAGAGAATTTCTTCTCTATCACTATCAAAACTGCTTTCACTATCTTTTGATGAGTCGTTAACCCCATTTGAGTAGAGACTTTTCTTTTGCTTATAAGATTTCTTCTTATTTTCATGTTTGTCTTATTTGTGATTATTTTTATGAATTTTTCTTCCTTTCTTTATGTCATGGTCTTCTTCATCATTGTCACTTTCATTTTTCGTATATGGACACTTAGCAACAATATTTCTACTTTTCCACAATTAAAAAATTTAGAGGGAAAATTACCTTTGTATTTACTAAACCCCCTTTTGAATTTTCTCAGAAATTGTGTTTCTTATGTATCTGAATCACAACTAAAACAGTCACTTGACTTGTGTTCTTTGTTCTTCGTCTTCTTTAAGACTTTAAAAGCTCATTCTTTCTTTGATGGGTGCTTTATTTTTATTTTCTAGTCCTCATTTCATATGTAGTGAGGATCTCATGTCATCCATCCATTGTTAATTTATCAATATCCTTTATTTATTCAATAGTGGAAACCTTTGCATGAAATCTTAAGGGGAGTGACCTTGATACATTTTATACAATCAACCGATCTTCAAAGTTTTCACCAAGCCCTTTGATGATGTTGACAATTTCATCCACACAGAGGAGATATGCTACAACATTCTCTTTGTATTTCATTTTCAGACCATGGCACTGTGCTGTATGAGTTTGGATATTTGCTTTATTAATCTTGTCACCACCTTCATATATATTTTGAAGCTTAATGTCCCATATTTATTTTATTGATACACAATGCCTCACCTTGACAAACTCATATTCTAATAGACCACACCGATGGAATTCATTGTCTTTACATTATTTTCATTAGATTCTTCCCAACCACATATATTGGTGGAGTTGTTGGGGTTGTATAACTAGTCACATATGGTTCCTAAATATGAAACCCAAGATCCATTAGGTAAGTTTGCATTCTTATGCTCCAAAGCACATAGTTTGATATGTCAAACAAGGGATCATTTTTTGTGTATTGACCTTCCTCATCATCTATGTGTGTTCCCAAGATCTACCTTCCAACGGTTAGACTATTTTTTAAGAAACCCACTCTAATACCGATTGTTGAAAAAAAACTTACACCGAGAGGGGGGATGAATCAACATAAGACATTCTTTTTATTTATTTAAACATTTATCGACCGTAAGAAAGCAATCATGCATAAGATTAACCATAGTACACATAATTTATGTGGAAACCCTTTTGGGAGAAAACCACAAAATTTTTTATTTATAATTTGGTCGGTAGAAACCTATAGTTACAAAAATTTGTAGGCACAAACCTATTATTGAAAAAATTGTAGGAACTTACCTACTTGAGACATCAATCCCCATCGCTAAGTATCGACTTAGCAAGAAATACCAAACTCTATTTGATCAACACCAACCTTCTATTACAATATAACTTCTTCAGTAGATGATGAACATTTGCATTTCCTTGACCATGTCTACTTGCTACTTCTGCTTTTACCACATTTGCTTTCCACGCCTACGTTCTCCATGTCTGCTTTCTATTTTTTCCTTTACAGATCTGGTTGTTATTTATACCTTTACCAGATCTGCTCACTACTTCTGCCTTTATTAGATATATTCATTATTTTTTCCTTTACCAGATCTTGAGTTGTTCGCTATTTCTTTCTTTTTTCAGATATATTCGACCACCACAAGATATTTCCAAAAGATTGAACACCTTGAGAAGTTGCTCACACAAACAAATCACATATCACACATTGCTTTTTTTACATGGTTTAAATCCTTAAAGAGGGAAACATTCCATGGCTCCAACCAAATAGCTACTTGAGGCAATATTATTATGCAAAAGAAAAATAATGTTACAAATGGGCTGCTCACAATCAATCAACAAGAAAGTGACCCTCCATGCTATTTAGAGATCATGGACCAATCAGGTGCTAAACCTCGGATCAATTTATCTCCTAGAGATGTAGTCCATTAGAGACAAACTTCATTATCCATAACAATCTTTAAATTGTGGTTTGTTGATTTTTCTACCCAAGAAAGTGTTCCCCTAGCGGCCTTTTGCTTAAGTCACTTAAAAAGGGAAAATAACATGACCCTTGAAATTAGTGACTTGAGATGAGTTTTTAATTTTCACTTTAGTGATTAAAGTGACTTTTTTAACTTTAAGTTGAGTGAAATTGATTTTGGAGAGAAATAAAGTGCACATTATTTCTCATCCATTGATCTAAGCCATTGTGGGCCCTTGCATTAGATGACCATTCAAATTCCTCATTAGATACCAAAAAGGAAAGGGAAAGAATGAGAGGTTTTTTTCCATGAGAGTTGGACAACTCAGAAGAAGGAGAAATCATAGGCTGAGAGAGAACAACAGTGGGCACGATTTATAATGACCATCCAACAACATTAAATGTGTTTCCATACAACATGAATCTCGATGATTTTTTTGGGCACAAAAATCGAGGTTCGTAAAACAACATTTATTGTTGTTCCATATAGTAGTGGCACGAATTTTGAGACTCTTATAGGAACAAAAATCGAGGCTGTTCCATACAACAGTGGGCATGAATTTCGATACAATCTGTATAGTTTATGGGAACAAAAATCGAGGTTGTTCCGTACAACAGGGAGCACAAAAATCGAGGCCCATATAGGTCATATGGTGCATCAATGGGCATGGAAATCGAGACAGTCTTTACAATCAATTTTGGCACAATTTTTGAGGAAGCTTGTTGGCACAAATTTTAGACTGTAAATTTTTTTGAATTCAGTCATCTCTGTTTTGCTGAACTTTAATTTCATAAAAGAAATAAAATTCTCTCTCTCTCAAGAACAAGTCTTTCCCGGAGGTTGGGGTTTTGCCTCGGTGATTTTGACAAAAAATAGGCGTGTCTGATTTTTATGTGGTTGTGTTTTATTTATAATCATTGAAGTTGTAAAAATTCTTCATGTGTTTATGTCAAAATTGTTTATGAGAAAATGAACTAGTTTGCATTTGAAAGTAAATTGGGTTGGGCATTAAACAATGATGAAAATGGTGGCATGACACCAGGTTAGGGAATGAGATAAAAAATTACATGGTATCAGAGATTTGTTATGAAATGAACAAAATTTATACAGTGAAAATTTCAGACTGTCAGTGAATTTCTTTTGCCAGTGGGCAACACCTTGTTGAAACTTGATTTTGTAGTGAACTGTAAACAAGACTTAGGTTGGAGGATAGGATATATGGGGCAGTAAATTTTGTCCCATGGAAAGCTATATTGGTGCTTATATTGGAGGAAAATGAGCTATGGGATGAAGTGGTTCATAGTACACAAGCGAATCCTATTTAGGTTCCCACTTCCATCGATCCACAAGCACTTGCAACATTCAACAAGAAGGATATAAAAACTAGAATAATCATTATAGATGTTGTTAAATACCATGTTATCNGGAATGCTGCAGTAACTTGGTTATTTTACAGCTTTTTAGCTGGGAGAACTTACTGATAAGTTCTGAGTTAATACTGAGTTGAAGACTGGTATCTGAATTTGCTGCACCTAGTTCTAGCCAGGGAGATCAGAGCAAGCTCGGGGGTCCTGAGAAGTCATTGTCTGAGCGCTCTCCAGGAGTTGGTAGGGAGGAACGACCTCCCATTGCTGTTGTTGTCCACAGCTTAAATAGGTTTTGCCATTCATTTCTTTATGTTTTCTGAGTATGAATAGATGAATGTTATGTGTATTTATATGTCTGAGTAAGTAGTTAGTTTCAGTAAAGTTAGTATTTCCGATTACCATTAACAAAACCTGTTAGTATTCACTGTGTTTTTCCACATCTGGTATCACTAGACCGTACTCTAGCACACTATCTCAGTGTGGAGAAGTAGCAAACTTCTGAACTGAGTCTCCTAATTTATTGCAGATACTACAAGTGTTTTTATAAATTCATGAGTTATCTTTCTACAGACTTAAAACTATTCTAGTACTGTAGCTTTGTTTTCTGGAAATATTAGTTGTAAAAATGAAAAGATAGACCAAGTATTTTTGCAGTGTAAGTGATAATTGTTTTCTTTTATTTAAAATAAATACATTACCGACAGAAGGACATAAGTATTTATCTGTTAGATGTTACAGTTAAAGTATATTAGTAGCAGTCTATATTGTAGTAGAGAATGCAAATTTTCCAAGTTAATGTACACTCATTTTATTCAGCTAGGTTAAGTACTTTTTCATAACTGTTATTCTATTTTAGATTTGGTAAATAAATACTATTTTATTTACAGGAATTTATATAGATACGTATATAAGATCATACCTTATTATTAAATAAAGTACTATAAAGAAATATTCAAACTATCTAACTAAATAAAGAACCCAAACCAAATAATGGGTAAAGAATATTAAAACAACATTCATAGTAACATCAAGAAGTAGTAGTATTATATTGTAGTGCCGATAATATAGCATTATGATACACAGTATAACAATAACTTTCAGATAGGATACAAATAAAGACTTAGTTATTTATACATAGATTGTAAATAAATAAAATGTGTTTATGAACTGGTCTTTTAGTGTGCATTATAAAGTATTTAAACATGACTAAAGGACATTAGTAATGATTAAAAGATTACAAAAGAGTAGCTTTTTAGTACTGATTATCAAAAGTATAAAAAAACAATATTGTTTACAAACTACAAAACAGGGTTAAACCCTAGATTTATAATTATTGCAACTAAGTAATAAATAAATAAAAATGGACATTATTCACTATAGCCGCATTATAAAAATAATATAATAAGGCTGTACTGAGCTTGAATGCTATCAATATAATTGTACAGATTTAAAACAAGTCATGATGTATTAAATAAATCAAAGGTATATATGTATTGAAAAGAGAAGGTAAGAGTATAGAACGCTCGACAATCGAGCTTAAATTTATAAACCTAAGCAATAACCTAACGAGACAAATGTCTCTTCATCAAATAAGAATAACTAATAACATTTACAGTTGGGTTATTAAATAAATACAGTAAGCATTCTTTTGTTTTTATCTTTTCAATACTGCATTAAGTAAATGCAATAAAAAGAACCAATTTTTAAAATATGGTAGAACGGAGGGTAAAAACCCTACCCTTGACAAGTAATCACATAAGAATTGAAAACTCTGTTCATTTACTAACCCATAGTTGTAAATGCAAGGCTCATGGCCTGTAAAACTCGTTAACACAGTAATAACGCTGAGGCTTATAGCCTGCAAATTCAGTAATAACGCGAAGGCTTATAGCCTACAATTTTTATTTATAAAACCCTACAGTAATTAAAAAAGCAAAGCTCTACATTCACGGCCGTAGCCGGAGGACTCTCGTAAGAGCCAGGGTTTTACCCGTAGAGCTAAAAGAAAGGCTGTAAAACAAATAAACCTTAACGCATGGAGGACAACATGACTGCTTCGACCAACCAGCACAACCTCTTAAGGGTTTAGACAAAGATGATGAGCCGTGGAAGGACCAAGGCTTACCGTGGCCTGCGCTATTGAAACCTTGATGCTCTTTTTGTTTGCAGCGGACAATGTAGCAGGTAGACACCTGCATTACCATGTAGAAGCCGACTGTCAGTTATAATAACACCAGAAGTGTATTAATATTGATCACTTGACAGCATAAGAAAAAGTTCTTACCTGGATTTAGTAGCAATGGGTTTTTCTTTAGGTTAATGTCGCGGCCAACTGAGTAAATAACCTGCCAGATCGATGGGGAAGAATTGGCTTAAATTCATTAAACCATGAGAAGCATAGTAAACTCCAGCGAATCAGCAAAGAAGTACAAACCCCACGACTGCAACGTTCCTCTCTATCTTTTAACTTACAGCTTGCAGAAAGCACTGGCCATGATAATCTGAAGGGATAGTCACCCTCGCAGTTTTTAAGAGGAGCAAAACTGTCATAGAACCGAGCAACCAGACAATGGTGAATCTACAAAGGTAAGCAACAAGTAATATACAACTTAACAACCCTCGATTACAATGGCAGAGCTCACGAGAAGCGGAGACACCAGGAGGTACAAGGGAGGTTAACACAACAGTGTTGTGGTTCCGAAGAAAATTGCAGAGCGGCCGGCCCGAGGGCAAAGATGAAATGAAGAGTTAGGGTTCGGTCAATAATTTATAGCGCCAAGGAATGGTTGTTAAACATCCACGTAGTACTTTTAATAATTGACATGTTTTGGTTACCACTCCAAAGTCCACGACCGATGATTGGGATCAAACAAAATAATCGCTGTAACGTTCCATAGGGAGTTTTACACCTTGATATATACCTACATCATGTTGCCACAACGCATCATTAGTATAAGGTTTATGCATTTTCTTTACTACGTATTGTTTGTACAATAACCCATGTTACAATAATTTTGTTTATA
>LPNX011102129.1:0-143027 GCA_001517045.1 Pseudotsuga menziesii | reverse complement strand
ATAAATACAGTAAGCATTCTTTTGTTTTTATCTTTTCAATACTGCATTAAGTAAATGCAAGAAAAAGAACCAGTTTTTAAAATATGGTAGAACGGAGGGTAAACACCCTACCCTTGACAAGTAATCACATAAGAATTGAAAACTCTGTTCATTTATTAACCCATAGCTGTAAATGCAAGGCTCACGGCCTGTAAAAATTTTAAAACAGTAAATGCAAGGCTCACGGCCTGTAAAACTCGTTAACAAAGTAATAACGCTGAGGCTTATAGCTTGCAAATTCAGTAATAACGTGAAGGCTTATAGCCTGCAATTTTTGTTTATAAAACCCTACAGTAATTAAAAAAGCAAAGCTTTACATTCACGGCCATAGCCGGAGGACTCTCGTAAGAGCCAGGGTTTTACCCGTAGAGCTAAAAGAAAGGCTGTAAAACAAATAACCCTTAACGCATGGAGGACAACAGGACTGCTTCGACCAACCAGCACAACCTCTTAAGGGTTTAGACAAAGATGATGAGCCGTGGAAGGACCAAGGCTTACCGTGGCCTGCACTATTGAAACCTTGATGCTCTTTTTGTTTGCAGCGGACAATGTAGCAGGTAGACACCTGCATTACCATGTAGAAGCCGACTGTCAGTTATAATAACACCAGAAGTGTATTAATATTGATCACTTGACAGCATAAGAAAAAGTTCTTACCTGGATTTAGTAGCAATGGGTTTTTCTTCAAGTTAATGTCGTGGCCAACTGAGTAAATAACCTGCCAGATCGATGGCGAAGAATTGGCTTAAATTCATTAAACCATGAGAAGCATAGTAAACTCCAGCAAATCAACAAAGAAGTACAAACCCCACGACTGCAACGTTCCTCTCTATCTTTTAACTTACAGCCTGCAGAAAGCACTGGCCATGATAATCTGAAGGGATAGTCACCCTCGCAGTTTTTAAGAGGAGTAAAACTGTCATAGAACCGAGCAACCAGACAGTGGCGAATCTACAAAGGTAAGCAACAAGTAATATACAAATTAACAACCCTCGATTACAATGGCAGAGCTCACGAGAAGCGAAGACACCAGGAGGTACAAGGGAGGTTAACACAACAGTGTTGTGGTTCCGAAGAAAATTGCAGAGTGGCCAAGGGGCCCGAGGGCAAAGATGAAATGAAGAGTTAGGGTTCGGTCAATAATTTATAGCACCAAGGAATGGCTATTAAACATCCACGTAGTACTTTTAATAATTGACATGTTTTGGTTACCACTCCAAAGTCCACGACCGATGATTGGGATCAAACAAAATAATCGCTAGAACGTTCCATAGGGAGTTTTACACCTTGATATATACCTACATCATGTTGCCACAACGCATCATTAGTATAAGGTTTATGCATTTTCTTTACTACGTATTGTTTGTACAATAACCCATGTTTACAATCATTTTGTTTATATGGTTTATTCATTAGCTCGATGCATATACATAGTGAATAGTATATATTGTTTATTATATATCATGATATTCTTAGTTATATATTTGCATGTTACATGTTGCATGTACATTAAGTCCAATGAATATAGTTATGGCATGCTACATATGGTTTTTTCCATAGCATTGTGCACTGAAGCCTAGAGTTGTTATAAGATAAAGAGTCATAGGATAGTAGTTATGATATTTGTTTAAGTGGTTATAGTTTACAATCACGATGCCAACTTTTTGGATTTCAAAAGAAGATAATAAACCTATCTACTCCTTAATGTATGTATTTATATACAATTAAATGATGTTTTTGAGTTTATCCTTCTAAAGGATTATAGACTTTTAAACTATAAGTGGAACACTTGTTTCAGATCAAAGATCTTAGATGCATCAGTAAAAAAATGTATGGATTGATTTTTAATATTAGTCCTCAAAAATTGAAAAACTGAACAGTATGCAAGCTAAGCTTAGAATGCTAATAGTATCGCTTTAACTAAAAGAAATAAAACTTGTGAGGTTGTGATTCTTTTACCATGGTAAGTTGTTAGGTAAAGGAATAATATATATAGTTCTTATACTTATCTTTAGGATAACTATTTAAGGTTTTCATACTTGTAAATCTACTAAACCTCATGACCCTGTATGGTATAGTCTTCTACTGTGTGCTTATGAAAAATGCATTTCATTTTAGTAATAAGTCACAAAGGAAAGTATAGCAGAAATAACAAGATTTTACCTTGAGAAGTATGATATTTTTCTGTCTAGCATGAGTAAACTTTTACTAAACAAAGTGTGTGCAGAATCTGAACTATAACTTCAAAGACTTGTTAGCATCGAATCATACTTTTTACCTGTATATCTGTAATAGAAGAAAATGGCTGCATTAGCTCGAAAGCTAAGTAAGCCCAGCCCTTACGACAAATCACCTTTAGTCGCAAACAGAAATTTAATCAGTAGCTGAGACGAAAAATGCTTTTCAAAGTACAGAAAATTTAAATAACTATTCAGTTACATTTTAAATAGCATAAACTAATCAACCAGTTAACAACTGCTTTTAATGTGAGTATATGTTATTTTTAAAGTTTTAATTTTTTCGTAATTTTGGGGTTTTGACATTATCCCACACATCTCCAACAAATACAGTGCATATAAGATGTGGGATGCTTTGACCAACTTGTTCCAAAGTTAAAATGAGAACATGAAAATGGTGTTGAGGGAAAATTGATGAGTATTAAGATAGCTAAAGTTGAGGGAGTGACTTCCTACGTTACTAGGATATCTCAGGTGAGAGATGCGCTTACAATACTAGGGGAGGTTGTTTCTGGCATTCAGCTAGTGCATACAACTGTGAATGAGGTTGAAAAGCCTTGGGCTATTTTTGTGGAGGCTATAGTATCCAGGGAGAACTTACCTTCTTGGGACAAACTTTAGGACGACTTCGTACAAGAGGAGACCCATAGAGGTCTTTTGTAGGGAATCTCTTCTATTAGTAGGGACGATGAGGAGAATGTGGCTTTGAATATCAAAAGAAAGAAGAAGTCAAAGAAAGGCCCCAAGAATGTTGGGGTTAAGCAACAGGGTGGAAAGAAGAAGGACTTGAGCAATGTAAAGTGATTTTCTTGTCAAAAGTTTGGGCACTATGCTGGATAGTGCTCACTGAAGAAGAAGAAGCAACGACAGACAACAACTTCGATGGAGGTTGATGAGTTTATAGCTAGATTCGTGAGAGAATTTTCTCTTTGTGCTAGGCATGTTGAGAGAGAGAGAGCATCAATCATCACCAATACAAACATTGAGATTGAGAGGGAGCATTCTTACGGTTGACTAGCCATTCTTTCAGTGCATCCACCACCAACACTTCGTATATTGAAAATGGAGCTTCGAGCGACATGACAAGTTCTTGAGAGTTGTTCTCTGAGCTTTCACAGGCATGTATAGATGTGGAGGTAGTGTTGGGGGATAACATAGTTGTTAGAGATGTTGGGCATGGGACCATTACATTTCAGAGAGATTCCATGAGCATCATGACTTTGAGGGATGTGTTGTTTGTACCTGGGATGAAAAAGAATTTGATATAAGCTTCCATGATTGAGGACAAAAGACTTTGGGTGTCTTTCCTAGATGGACATGTGCACATATTCCCCAAGATTTTAGGACCATCTGGATATTACACCATTGGAGTCAAATTTGGGAAGCTATACAAACTCTTATTTCAGCCCCAGCATGCTTTGACACATAACAACAACAGTGAGCTTTGTGAGTTATGGCATATGAGGATGGCTCATCTGCATCATCCAAATTTAAGGATGTTGAGGGACATTATTACATGATTTCCTGAGTTTAGCACTGAGCACAATGATGTATGCAGAGGGCGTGTTTTGGGAAGGCACACCAAGACTTCCTTTTCATGTAGTGATAGTAAGTCAGTTGGAATGCTTGACTTGATACATTCTAATTTGTGTGGTCCTATGTTGTCTGTTTCTCTAGTAGGTTTCGAGTATTATGTGATATTCATCGATGATCATTCCAAGAAGACCTTAATCTACTTCCTAAGTGGCTAGAAATATGAGGAGGTATTGCAGAGGTTCCAAGAGTTCAAATCTCTTGTGGAGAACCAGATTGGGTGGAGGATTCAAGAACTCTGATTAGATAACGGGGTGAGAATACCTCCAAGGAGTTCGATGAGTATTGCAGATATGAGGGAATACAGAGACAATTGTCAGTACCATACACTCTTGAGAATAATGGAGTGGCGGAAAGGAAGAAATGATCTAAGTCCAGAGATTTAGTTTAGGAGGAGTAGCGGGTTCCCACATCTCATGCAACTTCACGGGTAAATTCAATACATAGTACATGCTCATAGGTTTCAAGGGTTACTGGACCACAAGTTACAGGTACATGATCTTCAGGTTCAGTGGTTCTACCAGCAGGTACTTTGGGGAAAGGTTTTGGCTCTCAAGTTGTAGGTTCACCATTTACAACTTCTGGATCACAAATTTCACCAGTGGTTTGTTCACTAGCCCTCGGTACACAGGTTTATGGTCCATCTATTTTCGAGAGTTCTTCAGATGATTATAGACCAGTTTGGGAGAAACCTTCAAGGAAGAGGAAGCCTAAATGGCTTCTTGAGACCTAGAAGGAAGCAAATGATTTTGGAGCGGAATTGATGAGGACTATAGTGATGCCATACAGGTTAGGTATGGTCTTGGTTTCTACTCTTTGTGATTCAGATCCATCTACTTTTGAGGAGGCCTCTTAGAATCATGTTTGGAGAGATGCCATGATGGAAGAGTACCATTCCATCCTGAAGAATGATGTTTGGGAGATTGTTCTGAGACCTGATGGGAAGTTAGTGGTGACTTCTGATCGATGGATTTACAAGGTATTAAAGCATGCTGTAGATGGTAGTGTGGAGAAATACAAAGCTTGGTTTGTGGCACAGGGGTTTTTACATGTAGAGGGAGTTGATTATGATGAGACCTTTGCATCGTTTGCTCGTTACACTTCTATCAGATCATTTACTTCCATTGTTGTGAAAATAGGTTGGAAGATCCATTAGATGGATGTGAAGACTGCATTTCTCAATGGAATCATATAGGAGGAGGTTTATGTGGAGTAACCATAAGGATTTGAGATTCAGGGGAGAGAGTCTCATGTTTGCAGGCTGAAGAAAGCCTTGTATGCGTTGAAGCAAGCTCCTTTAGCTTGGTATTCCAGGATAGACTATTACTTGTTGTCAATGAGTTTTCAGAAGAGTGAGGTTGATCCAAATATATACTTCATCATGGTTGGAGATGATCCGCTCATTCTTTTGTTGTATGTGGATGATTTGTTTATCACAGGTGATGAGAGACCTATTGCAGTTTGAAAGAGATATCTCGCTTCAGAGTATGAGATGAATAACATTGGGCTAATACATTATTTTTTGGATTAGAGGTTTCATAGGAGCCTGGTCATATTTTCTTGGGGTAGGGAAAGTATTGAGGAGTTTTTGGATGGAGGATTTTAGGTCAATGTCTACACCTATGGTCACCAACTAGAAGAAGCTTCATGCTTCTGAGGGAGAGTTGGTGGATCCTACCTTATATTGTCAACTCATAGGTTCATTGATGTATCTAGTCAATTCTAGGATAGATTTTTGTTTTGCGGTAAATACTCTAAGTCAGTTCATGGTGGATCCTTGGAGAGTGCAATGGGTTGCCGCAAAACATGTCTTGAGAAACCTTGCAGGGACAATGGATTATGGGCTAGATTATAGGAGATAAGATGGGGTTAGTTCGATTGGATTCACATATTCATATTGGGAAAGCAGTGTGGCAGACGAGAAGAGCACTTTTGGATGTTGTTTCAGTTTGGGCTCAACAACAGTGTCGTGGTTCAATCAGAAGCAAATGTTTGTTTCTTTGAGTTCTACAAAGGTTGAGTACATGGTAGCCAATTAGGCTAGTTACGAAGCACCGTGGCTTCGCAATTTCTTGGTGGATTTATTTGATTAGGAACTGAGGACTACTATGATTTATTATGACAATTAGTGTTGCATCTAGATCTCTAAGAATCCTGTATTTCACGATAGGTCAAAGTATATTGATAGTAGGTACCATTTCATATGTGATTATGTTTAGAGAGGAGCTGTGGAGTTGCAATACATTTCCACTGACGAGGAGGTTGTAGATATCTTGACGAAGTCTCTTGGAAGGGGCAAGTTCATTCATTTCAGAAACAAGTTGGGTGTGGTGCAGAACACCTTCCTCGGTAAGAGGGAGTGTTGATTTTTGTACCTAGGAAAGTGTTCCCCTAGTGACTTTTTTCCTAAATCACTTAAAAAGGGAAAATAACACGACCCTTCCAATTAATAACTTGAGATGAGTTTTTAATTTTCACTTAGTGATTAAAGTGTCTTTTTGGAAAAAAATAATTTTAAGTTGAGTGAAAATCACTAAAGTCACTTTTTGGAAAAAAATAATTTTAAGTTGAGTTAAATTAATTTTGGAGAGAAATAAAGTGCACATTATTTATCATCCATTGATCTAATCCATTATGGGCCCTTCGATTAGATGACCATTCAACTTCCTCATTAGACACCAAAAAGGCAAGGGAAGGAATGAGGGTCTCATTTTTTTTCCCATGAGAGTTGGAGATCTAAGAAGAAGGAGAAATCACAGACTGAGAGAGAGCAACAATGGGAACGATTCCCTATGATTGTACAACAATATAAAATGAATTTCTATACAATACAAATCTTGAGGAGTTTTCTGGGCATGAAAATTGAGGTTTGTACAATAACATTTATTGTTGTTTCGTATAATAGTGGCATGAATTTCAAGACTGTTATGGGCACACAAATCGAGACTGTTCTGTATAGAAGCTGCATGAATTTTGAGATAGTCTGTACAATTTATGGGCATAAAAATTAAGGCCCATACAAGTCATATGATACAAGAGTTGACATGAAAATATAGGCAGTCTGTACAGTCAATTTTGGCACGGTTTCGAGGCAGCTTGTTGGCATAAATATTAGACTATAAAAATTTCTGAATTTAGTCATTTTGTTGAGCAATGTGGTTGAGATAAGTTTATCTCTATTTTGCTGTACTTTAATTTTATAAAAGAAATAAAATTCTCCTTCTCTCAAGAACAGGTTTTCCTCGGAGGTTGGGTTTTTTCCTGGGTCAATTTGACCAAAAATAATTGTGTCTTATTTTTATGTGTGACTGTGTTTTATTTCTGCTCATTGAAGTTGTAAAAGTTCTTCATGTGTTTCTGTCAAATTTGTTTATGAGAAAATGAACACATTTGCAACTGAAAGTAAATTGGGTTGCACATTAAACAATTATGAAAATGGTGGCATGAAACCGGGTTGGGGAATGAGATACAAATTTACATGGTTTGCATCCTTTGTTTATTTTCATTTTTATTCATTTTACCTTTTATAAGTTTTCAAGTTAAAATCATTTTTTTAAAGTTAACTATTGGATGATTTTCACATACAATTCAAGGTTGTTTTCAAATCCTCCAAATTTAGATCATGTTTGGTATTAGAGCAGGATTAACCAAAGAATTGAGTGTGAATGTTAACTAGGATTAAGTTAAAGAGATATGAATGGAAGATTGAATAATTCAATCCAAAAATTGGATCGAGACGTGCTTTTTCGAAGCAAAGAATGGCCTCACCAATAGGTGGAGGTGATCTTCCATCTTATGATGAAGAATTTTTAAATATTTTATGTCCATAAAGTCTATGGTAGAAGAAATTTATAAAGAGCGTAAAGAACATGAAGAAGGTGGAACTTCAGTTAAAGTTAAAAGAGGTAAAGGAGAAGGAGGTGGTGGTGACCCTCCTAAAACTCCATCGTCTCCATCATCATCTTATTCTAGTTATAGTTCTTCTGATGCACGAAAGAAGCATTATAAAAAATATGAGCCTAATATTCCATTACTGAAACTTGATGTAAAGTTTGATTTTCCCATATAGAACGGAAAACTTAACATTGAAAAACTGGATAACTCGATTAGACAAATTGAGGTGTATTGGAGGATCCATAAGATTGCATATGATAGTGACGATATCTAGTTGGCCACTCTCCATCTTGGAGGCACTTCTCTCATATGGTGGGAGAGCAAGACTCAAGAGGATCTTATTACTAAAGGTAAAATAATTTCTTCCTAGTCTGAATTCACTGCAGTGTTGAATTTTTTTTTATTCATTGGGTTACATGCAACAAGCCATGATGGAATGGAAAAATGTAAGATAAGGTAAAGGTTAGAGTGTGCAAGAGTACACACATTAGTTCAAAAAGCGATATTTGATATTAGGTTTACCTCTTTACACTCAAGAAAAACTCTCAAGTTCATAGGACTATTTCATAGTTATTTTTGTCATACGATTATTATGTTCCATCCTACTAACCTGGATGAATTTTGTGTTCAAGCCACACAAATTGAATCTAATGGGAAGAATGCTTATGGTAATTTTTCTAAAAATCCTTTCAAACCAGGTGGAAACAAATTTAAAGGGAAAGGGAAAGAAAAGCAAACAACTACTGTGAAGAAGGGAGGTGATAGGCCTACAAGCTCGCATTGTCAGAAAAATGGTCATGATGTATCCAAATGTTGGAAGCTCCGTCAAGAAATCAAGCTGGAGAATTTTGGAACAAGAAGGAAGTTAAGAAGGCTGCTTCCACTATATAGCATGATCTTGGATCGGACTCCGAAGATGAGACAAAACTTGCAGCCATCGGCTTACAAGGTAAATCTCCATTTGATTGTGTTTCAAAAGTTGAATATGTTCATGATGCAAAGAAAATGAGTGAGTTATTTCACACAAGGGTAGTCTCTAAATATACCAAAATAAATACTTTAATTGATAATGGTTCACAACCCAGCCTTATATAAGAAGAAATTGTAAAAAAGCTTGGATTGGAAACTAATTCACACCCTAAACCATATCCACTTGCACACATTACAAGTTACTAAATAGTGTAGAATTAGGTTTACCATCATTTCTAGTTTTATTAATGAGGTTGATTTGGATATAGTACCTCTTGATATATGTGGTATTGTGTTAGGGAGTCCTTGTCTTTATGACATGAAGGACATCTTTTACAGAGAATAAAAAAAGTACAATTTAGCTTACCAAGGATGGTATTCAGTACATTGTCAGATCTCAATGTATTAAAACTAACTTATCTCTTGTTTCTGAAAGTCAAATGAAGAGATTAGTGAATGCTAGTAAAGTTTTTGTTCTCATTATTGTTAAGCCTAAAGATGTTGATAAGATTGATGCTTTTAAAGGTTGTGATCCTAAAGTTAAATATGAATTGGTTAAGGTTGTTGGTAGATAAGATGAAGTATTCTAGGAACCTAAAGGATTACCTCCTAAAATGGAAATCCAACATGAGATACATTTACAACAAGATGCTCCTCTTCCGAATATTGGTATGTATTGGTCTTCAGTGATTGAAAATGTAGAAATCAATAAGTAGGTTCAATATTTGCTCGAGAGAGGGGACATTTCACCAAGTTCCTCTCCATGTGGTTCACCATTTGTATCAATACCAAAGAAAGATGGTACATGGAGGATGTGCATGGAATTCAAATATTTCAACAAAATCACGGTAAAGAATCGATATCCTCTTCCCCGTATTGATGATCTTTTGGATTAGCTAAAGAATGCAATTTATCTCACTATGTTAGACTTAAGAAGTGGTTATCAATAGATCATAATCCATGAATATGATATTTGGAAAATTGCTTTCAAAACTAAATAGGGCTTGCTTGAATGGATGGTTATGCCCTTTGGGATTTGTAATTCTCTTTCTACCTTCATGTTGGTTATGAATGATGTAATAGTCTACTTAGCGGATATTCTTACATTCGTTTGAACTTGGGAAGATCATGTCAAGCACGTTAAACAAGTCCTAGATGTCTTAATAAGGGAGAATTTTTATTTAAAGATGTCCAGATGTGAGTTTGGAAAGTCATATTTGGTTTATTTGGGATACATTGTAGGGGGTGGTGATTTGAGAATAGATCCCTCTAAAGTTGAGGTTATTAGAAATTGGCCCAATTCAAATAATGTAACATAAGTTAGAAGCTTTCTGGGAGCAACCCAATACTGAAATAAGTTTATTGCTAAGTTCTCATTTACTGCTTCTCCTTTACATGATTTGACATGTTTGAAACAAGTCTTTCATTGAGGAGGAAAAAAGAAGAAATCCTTTAAAACTTTGAAAGAAAATATCAGTACAACACCGGTGCTTGCATTTCCAGATCTACAACAGCCATTCAAGATTGAAACTGATGCTAGTGGATATGCCATGCGGGAAATCTTAATGAAACATAAGAAACCTATATGCTATCACTTCGAAATATTCTCTCAAGCAATAACGAACTATCCCACATATGATAAAGAGTTGTATGCATTAGTACAAAGTGTGAAGAAGCTGAAACATTATTTAATGGGTAAAGAAACAATCATACATACTGATAATCAACCATTACAATATCTACAATAACAAACTAACCTACAACAATCAAGGCACTTCATATGGATGGGATTGTTACAACAATTTCACTTAGTCATCAACTATAAGAAGGGAATTCATAATAAAGTTGCATACATGTTATCAAGACCTCCAACAAATGCATCTATGAATCTTTAATGCACGACACACAAAATGAAGAATTGGATTGTCATATTCATGATAGGTTATTTATCATCTTGGAAAATTTTGTATTCTATAAGGTGAAAGAGTTCATGTAATTAGAGAATCTCATACTTCTCTTATATTTGGTAATTTTGGTGTAGGAAAGATAACAGCTCAACTTCAAAGGTATTGTTATAGGCCTCAGATGAAGGAAATTGCATCCAAATATGTAAAGGGACATGTTATGTGTGCTACTAGTAAGCTAAGTAATAGAAAATTGGAATTGTACACTCCACTCTCCCTGCCTTCTCGTCCAGGGTAAAGTGTGTATGGATTTGTGGTACCTATGTCTAGGAAGGGTCATGATTACTTTGTGGTAGTGGAAAGGTTCAATAAGATGTGTATCTTGATGCATTGTAAAAAGCAGACTACAACATAGTTGACTTCACACTTGTTCTTCTAGAATGTTTGGGTTCATTTTGGGTTATCCATAGCTATTTTATTTTATTATGATTCTTGCTTCCTTGGGAAGTTTTGGTCAACTTTATAGGAACTCATGGACACTAAGTTGAAGAAGAGCACTTCTTTTTAGCCATAAACCGACAAAAAAATTGAAGTAATCAAATACACAATGGTACACCTACATCGAGGATATTGTACTAAGCATCCTAAGCTTTGGGATGAGCAATTTCATTATGTACAACATGCCTACAATCATGCCATACACTCTTCTACACAAAGGTTTCCATTTGATACATGTTTTGGATATTTTCCAAAGTATCCTTTAGACTTTTTTTATGGGAAAGAATCTGTGGAAGGTGGACAAGTTGACTTGGACAAGGCCTTGACACCATGCAATACAAGAAAAATTGGAGAAGAGCCAATCCAAGTACAAGACAAGGCATGGAAAGCACTGCATGGATCATCATTTTCAAGTTGGAGATCAAGTTTAGCTTCACATCAAGCAAATAGTGACTTAAAGGTGAAGGTAAAAAACTTAAATCACTTAGGTATGGACCCTTCACAATTTTGAATAGAGTTGGTATTAGTTCTTTTTTATTATATTTTCCTCCATATATGTAAATTTATTCCGTTGCGATCATGGAAAACTTGAAATTGTACGAACCTCCTATAATCGTGGATCAAGAGGAAAATGTTCATGTTCCTTCTATTGCTGGCTTTACTCTTGAATATATTGATTAGTTGCAGGAATATATAATTCTTTAAAGAAGGGTAAGAACTTTACGGAGAGGAGATGTGGAATATCTTAGTATGGGGATCAAAGGAATGCATCCAAGCAAGGAACAATGGATACATACTGGAAAGGTGAGGGAGATATAACCTTGCCTATTTGTCGAATAATTCTAAGATTTTAGTGTTCCAAAATCTTCTAGTGGGGAGGTTTGATCCAGGAGGATCTTAACAAACAATCCAAATCAAATCTTAAAATGCTGAACATAAGTATATTGTTGCATGGGGATGGTTGAGATATTTCTGGCAACGCTTGTTTTGTCCAAAACACTATGGATGTATGGGATATTGAGTTTTGATATTGCTTACAAACATGTGACAAATGGCGAAAAAAGCAACATGGAACACCCAAAGTGTTGCACATGTAGACTGTTGAGTTGGCATTATTTGGTATGTGGCCTATTGTTTCTTGACACATGGAATTGGCATCATGTTCCACATGTAGGCTGTTGAGTTGGAATTATTTGGTATGTGGCCTATTGTTTCTTGACACATGGAATTGGCATTGTGTTCCACATGTAGACTGTTGAGTTGACATTATTTGGAATGTGGCCTATTGTTTCTTGACACATAGAATTGGCGTTGATAGGTTGTAAGTAAGTGGAACAATTGAAGGATACCATATGGAAGTTCGGTTAGCCACATTATAGCTCTATCTACCAAATTGTATGGGGAAACAAGAGGATCAAACCCCAGATCTCTTTCCCCAAGTCCTGTGATCTAACAACATTATAGCTCTATCTAACCACATTATAGCTCTATCTACCAAAATGTATGGGAAAACAAGAGGATCAAACCCCAGATCTCTTTCCCCAAGTCCCGTGATCTAACAACATTATAGCTCTATCTACCAAAATGTATGGGGAACCAAGATGATCAAACCCTAAATCTCTTTCCCCAAGTCCCGTGATCTAACACTATGCCAATGGTGTTACTTATTATGTAGAGAAGTATATATTCTATTTGAATTTAAATAATTAGAAAGAGAGTGGCCCGAGGGCTTAGCCTTCGACCCCATGATATGCATATATATGTTCAAAACACTGATGGGATCAACATATCTAACCAATGGTAACAATTTAAACTATACATATTGGTATCAAACCATATATCATATATATTTGCCACCAAAAACAAAGCCCACAGGCTTGACCCTGGGACCTCTATGCAACCATTCCAACGTGTTACCATTGGGCTATCATGCATGTTTTGAAAGCGATTCATAAATTATATTTTAAAATTGAGTTTGGATATGAATCCCCAAAAGGGAATTCCCGCGGCCATTAAAACCGTGGATTTTGTGCTATAAATCCACGTTTTGGAGTGCGGATAGGGTACAATAAAAACAAATTCTGATGCAAAAATGTATAAGCATTATTTTTGAGGTGGGTCTGTACAATAAAAGCCAGTCTTGTCTTGAACTATGTTCCAGGGAAGGTCCCTGAGTTTGTATACAATGTTTATACTCGTTCTTCTTAATTTTTCAAGTCAAATGTGGTGGCAGAGTCTGTTTCTACACTTGTCAGACATAATTCATAAGTATCTTTATAAGTTATGTAAATTGCATAATTCGAAGAATAAATAAGATTGTTCTCACTAGAGGGGGACCTGGCGACATAGTCTATCAAGGATGAACTTCGTTATCAATGTTTGTCTTCAAATTGTGGTTTGCATCCTTTGTTTATTTGCAATTTTATTCATTCTACCCTCTTTAAGTTTGCAACTAACAAGCCTTTTTTTTAAAGTTAACTATTGGATTATTTTCACATACAATTCAAGTTTGTTTTCAGATCCTTCAAATTCAAATCATCAATGGTCATTAATATCAAGGAGAATATGAAATTTCAAATCACTCGTATGTCAAGAGCATATCGTGACCATCATATTACATATATGCAAATGCATACTAAAGAAACACACTTTACCTAATTGATACATTATAACAAGTTGATCTTAACTAACTCCTAAGTGTCTAAATATCCCAACATCCCCATTGAGAATAACTTGGGATAAGATTGAAGGATTTACAAAAATGACACTACAAGAGAAAGAAGGAGGCATTAGAGCCTATCCACTCGTGATGACAAATTCTTGAATTCCTAACATAGATCAAAGTTTGGAAAACTTCGGTTCTGTAAGAGACTTTGTGAAGATGTCTACAACTTGATCATCTATAGGGAAAAATAGGACTTTGAGAACGCGATCATGAACATCTTTCTAATGAAGGGCATATGTATCTCAATGTGTTTGTTGCATTGATGTTTAATTATATATTTAGCAAGCTTGATGGCACTTTTATTGTCAACCGAAGGGTAGTTGGATGATGTTGCTTGAATCCAAACTTTGAAAGGATCTATTGAAGCCACAAATATTCTTGATTAACATTAATTCTAGCTTGATTCTCTTCTTCTACTGAACACAGAGAAAGGGCTTGTTGTTTCTTACAAGCCCAAGTGACAGGCCTGGAACCAAGATTGAAAACATAACCTGTAGTAGACTTATGATCATCAAGGATTCTGACCCATTTTGAATCAATGAAACCAACCAACAAATGATTCCCCCCTATCCCAAACTAAAATGTACCCCAGATATACCGAAATATCATTTTTGTTTATTTCCAGTGGATTTCATGGGGCGTTTTCATATAATGAGCATCAAGACCAACAACAAAGGAAATATTAGGATGTGTATGAGTCAACTATAAGATACTACCAATAAGTTGATTATACAAGGTGGAATCTACTTCGAGTGAAGTGGAAGTGGCAGAATGCTTGACTCTATACTGGAAGAGAGACGAAGTTGGATCACAATAATCCATATGAAAGCGACGAAGAAGCTCACATGCATACTTAGAATAGTGAGAAATAAGGATTCATTCTTTGGATTGCAGTACTTGGAGGCCAAGAAAATAATGCAAATTTCCTAATTTTATCATTACAAATCTCCTCTTAAGGTTGGATTTCACATGGGTTGAAATTTTATGGTCACTACTAGTAAGAATACGGTCATCAACGCAAAGAAAAATTACGATGAGATGCTTTCCTACTTTCTTCGAAGAGAAATTAGGTTAGAATGATATCTAGAAAAATAAGCGTTAGGGATAAATATATCCATTTTGGCATACCAGGCTCAAGGATCTTGCTTAAATCCATCTATGGATTTCTTAAGGCAACATACAAGGTTAGATTCATTATGAACACAACCAAGAGGTTGTTCCATGTAAATTTCTTCCTACAAATCCCCATGCAATAAGGTGAACTTGAAATCCATTTGATGAACCTCACATTTATGTAAATCTGTAAGGGAAAGAACATGGTGGATGAAATTCATTTTGGTGATAGGGGCAAAGGTTTCATTGTGGTCAATTCCTTCAACTTGAGAAAATCCTTTGGAAACTAAAATTGTCTTAAGCCTTTCAACACTTTCATATGATTCATAGTTTGTTCTGTAGATCCATTTACATAAGAAATATTTTCTTCTTTTCAGAAGAGGTACAATATCCCATGCATCGTTCTCCATTAAGGAACAAAATTATTCATCCATTGTTGCATCCCAGTTTGGATTCCCCAAAGCTTCTACAAATGTCTCTAGATCATGATTCTCTAAAACTTGAGAAAAAATATAAGTAGATAACTGGAATTTAGAACATGTTCGATGCTGATCTCTGGGATCAATGGCAGGATCACCATCCACTTTGCATGTTGAATAGACCCATAGAGGAAGCAGTTGTGCTGTTGCAATTGGAGGAAAATGAGCAGGAATAGGTGTATTTTAATCCTCGCTATCATCATTAGAAGCAGAGGTAAGAACACTTTCAAGGAATTTGGGAGTAGAAGATGTCACAACAGTTGAATATGGCTCGTAGGACACATATGGAACATATGTTGAATTAGGGTCATAAGACGATAATTTTGATCAAATGTAACGGTATCTTCTAATGATTATATCATGAGAATGTGGTTGAAGAAGTCTATAACCTTTTATATCTTCAAAATATCGAATAGATATCCACTTTTCACTTTTAGGTTGAATGATTTCCATTTTTCATCTGGAATATGAGCCCATGCTTCTCTAAGAAACACGCGGAAGGGGTTGACATCTGGTTTAATTTTATTCCATTCTTCTTCTGGTGTGATACTTTTTAAATATTTAGTAGGGGTGCATTTAATTATGTAATTTGAACAATTTATGGCTTCAACCAAGAATTGAAGACTTAGTCCCACATCTTAAAGGATACAATTATCCATTTCTATTAAAGTGTGATTATTTCACTTAGCTACACCATTTTGATGTGGTGTATATGGAACATTGTGTCCTTGTTAGATTCCCTTTGTAGTGCAAAAATTAGTGAACTTTCCATTAACATATTCTCAACCACTATCAGATTTTAACTTAATAATTTGATTACCTGATTGCTTTTCAACAAGGTCCTTATAGGCCAATAACATGTCAAATACTCCGCTCTTGAGTTTTAAGGATTAAAACCAAGTGAGTATGGAGTAATAATCTGTGAAAGTTAAGAAATATTTGAAACTAGAAAAGGAAGTAGATGGAAGAGGACCACACAAGTCACTATGCACATGATACAAGGGGGGTGAGGAATGCTAATAAATATGTTTGTCAAAAATTGTCTCGATGATGTTTTCTGAGTACACAACTAGAAGAAACACCATCCCTAAAATATACCATTGGAATAGATACCACCATATTTTATTTACATAGTTGTTGCAACGAGTGATAGTTTAAGTGACCAGATAGCTCATGCCAAAGTTTGCTCAAGTCATCACTATGAGCAACAAAAATTGAGGGAAAAGGTGATGACCCATAGTTGTTAAAATTGTACAACCTGGTAATATCATCAACAATTTTAGTTGTTAGGACATGCTTAGAATTTCTTTGCTACAACTTGTTGAGGTGTAAACATTAGTCTTACCTTCACTAGAACGAGTAATTTGATAAAATGAATAAAAAATGCAGTAAATTACTGGAATACATATTACACCATTGAACTAACCATCATATATCTAAACTGTTGCATATCTTACAACATTAAGAGACCTATCATCACCAACAAATATTTGTTTGGTGTTACATTCATTCATAGTATAAAATATGGCTTTATCCTTAGACATTGATAAGATACTCTAGAATCAATGGGCCACTCATTCGAAGAAGAGGAAGAAGGTGCATTGAAAGAAAAACCAAAAGCACAAAGTCCATGTACATGAGTTGTAGAGTCAGAATATGAATCAAGGTTGATGTTATTCTTCTTCATTGTTTCTTCCAAGACTGCCATCTTATTAAAACATGTATATTCCACATGACCATATTTCCCATAAAAATTGCAATGATGCTCAATCTTCTTACTTTTGATTTGGATCGTTTGTCATCTTTGGAAGGATGAGTTGGTTGAGATGGTTTGAACCATTTTTTTCTTATTATTGCGATGATATTTCTTCTTAGGAATTTTGGACTTATTTCTCTGTTGTGTCGCTAAGACTTTTCTAGATGTATCAACATTTCTTATTACTCCTAGATGTATCGGATAATATTTCTATATAATAAAGGAATCACAAAAGGATTCAAGTGTGGTTCCTTTATTTTTAGTCCCTAAATATTTTTTTCATGGAGTAAAATGTAGATACAAAACATAATAGGCAGGACCAATCTTGGAAAGAATATGAAAAATACATTGCTTATCTTCCCTTTTTATGTTGCATTCTTCAACTAAGAGTTGAATAGTTGTACTGATATAGATAGTATGGATGCAATAAAAGTCACTTGGATTTAAGGAAATCAACTCATTTTCCAGTTGGTGACCTTGAATATCATTGTGTTTACCAAACACAATTTCCAATTTTTTCCAAGAAGCAACAGGTTCATCAATGCTTCATAGTCAGTAGAAATTGGCATCATGATAGTCCACCAGCTTAATCACATTTATTGGCCCATTTAATTTTTGTATTAGCATTAGTAGGTTTAGTTTCTTTTCTAAGGTAATCTAGTAAAGTCCCCTACTTCATAGTGTTGGAATATGTAATGCCGTATTGAATATATTTGGAAGGTAATAATGTCCAATCTTATGTAAAAGAGTTATCCCACATGTATTTTGTAATAATTTACTCTTGTAACCTTTTATTATATAAAGAGGTTAAATTATATTTATCACACATGTTTTATGCGATGTAATTCCTCTATTACTTCTTGGTATATAATGAGGTGAAGGAGTCATTGTAAAATAATCAATAATTCACATAAGAACACAAGGATGTGTCATGTAATGTGATTATGGAGTGGGATGTGATGCTCATGTGTGGGAGATATATTGTAAGATTGGATATTATTGATGATTGAGAATATTTCAACCTTCCCATGGATGTTTCTCCATTTGGGGTTTTACCACATATATCTGGCATTCTCTTGTCTCTTCTCTTATCTCCATTTTTATTCATGTTCATGTTAATTGTTGCATATTGTGATAGAAGGATAGGCCAACTTATGCTATGAATATTTGGTATTGTTGTATGATTTTATCATATCAATATTCTAACATAGTATCAAATTCTATGTGATATCATGTTTATATTATAATGGCTTGTCATAATATTTTGTACCTTTTTTTAAGGTTTGGTTTCTTTATCATGTATTGCAAAGACTGTTTCTAGTTCTGTATTACTTTTTATCTAACATTCCTATATGGAAGCATTGAATATTTCATAGCATTCATCTATTGCATTTTAACACGATGGCAACAATAAATTAACCCATGTTAACGATCCATGCTTAATAACTTGTCATTTCATATTTTTATAAGTGATATATGATTTGATCATAATTTGCTAAGTTGATCATGTTAAAAATTTTAATTTATCTTTACATATCATGCCATTTTTGTTTCAATCACCTTTTACTCAATATTTATATGGTTTTGAACAATCTCGTATTATCATTTCATATATCATGTCTTGGGCTTATCATGTTTATGTTTTACTCTTGGAAGTTATTTGTGCATATTAGCTCTCTGTTTTCTTCACTTCCTGTGTATTTGTGAAGAGTTATGGGGCAAATTGGTTATGGCATCCCTTCCTTTCTAAGAAAATGTTTTGATTATCTTTGTTCTTTCAACATTGTTCCTCATTTACCAACTTATCCTTGGAAACAATATGTGATCCTATTTGCTTCTTTTCGTATGTTTGAAGTTGTCATTCAAGGGAAAATGTAATGCAATCTCAATCATCATACTTTAGATATAATGTAATGAAGCACCATCTTCTACTATTAACGTCATGATGATCATTTGCACGCTATAATATTTGATGGTAGACCATTGGGGTCTTGTATTCATGATAACGTCTATTGCAAAGTTTTATTGCATCTTTCAACTATTAGTTGATTTCCAGTTGTGATGACTGTTGTGGTGTTCTAGGATTTTGCAGTTGGATCTACTAGCCAATATGGCTTCTCTTTTAGATCTGAGCAATTTGTAGTTGGATCTCTTGCCACATGTTCTAGGCATTTTGTTGTTAGATTTAGTAGCTGATATGGCTTCTCTTTAGATCTAGGCATTCTGTAGTTGGATCTTGTCTCCATAGGTTATGTTGTATTGGCCATACAATGTCGTGGTAGAGTTCATCATACAACTTGGTTTAGTCACAATTTCATGGTTCCATGAGAATCAATTGTTATATTCATCTGCTCCATGAAGAGAAATGTGCTTTTTATTCACAACTTAAGGACATTTTGGAAGTTGTCATTAAAGGGGATGACCTTCCTCCTTTTTTTGTATTATATCTCTTAGTCATCATTAAGGGGGATGTTGGAATATGTAATGATGTATGGATGTATTTGGAAGGTAATAATGTCCAATCTTATGTAAAAGAGTTATCCCACATGTATTTTGTAATGCTTCACTCTTGTTACCTTTTATTATGTAAAGATTTGAAATTACATTTATCCAACATGTGTTAAGGGATGTAATTCCTCTATTACCTCTTGGTATATAATGAGGTGAGTGTGTCAATGTAAAATAATCAAGAATTCACATATAAACACAAGGATGTGTCATGTAATGTTATTATGGAGTGGGATGTGATGCTCATGTGTGGGAGCTCTATTATAAGATTGAATATTATTGATCATTAAAGATATTTCAACCTTCTCGTAGATGTTTACCCATTTGGGGTTTTACCACGTATATATAATGTTCTCTTGTCTCTTATATTATCTCCATTTTTATTCACGTTCATGTTATTTGTTGTTTATTATGATAGAATGCTAGATAAACTCTTGCTATGAATATTTTGTATTGTTGTATGATTTTATCATATTTTCCATATTCTAACACATACAATATCCTCCATATGGGGTTTCCATGAGAAGTAGTTGGAACTGGAAAGTATAATATAATACTACGCAACCATACTATAGTATTAGTTAGGATGAAAAAATAGAAACTGATAGTTTGGATGAAAATATCTTAAAAAATAGGTGGTTTAAAAAAATGACATTGAAAATGAACTCCATATGCCAAAGTTATGCCCTTTTGAAAAAAGGAATAAAAATGAGGCAAGGAGCCATGTGGCAAGAAAAGGTAATAAAGAATCCTTCCCTTACTAACTTTTCCCTATTATTAAGCTGAATTTTACAAGTAAGTTACTTCAAAATAAGTGGTTCACTTTTATAATCAAGTGGAAACCACGTTTACAATATAGTTACTTTATAACTTAAAGTTATATGAACTTTTACAAAAAGTAACTAAATGGACTTGAACCCAAGACCTCTTACGTTTCAAAGTAAATTTCAAGCAAGTGAGCTAAGCAAAAGAATTAGTAATATTATGTAGGAGAATGGGGTGGTTGTTGTTGGAAGAGCGTGCCTACCCAGAAAACTTGTGTTTTGGCCTACAAGACACGTTACACAATCTCCCAAAAACAAAAATAAAATAAAATCTTGAAACTAAAATGTATCGGATTGGGGTTATTCCTCGGTCATCTTTCCTAAAATAGTAAGTTTTCTCATTGTTTTTTATTTACCAAGTTCACACAAAGCGCACGAGAAAGAGCATACACAACAAAGATAACTCTTTTCACTCTGTTTATAATTTATCAAGTTCGTACAGCGTGCATGGAAAATAACATACACATATTGAAAAGCTCACACCACAAAAATAAAACAAAAACTAGGCAGACATATGAAAGAAAATAAGATTAGAATTTTAAATGTGTATTTATAAATAATATACCTTTGAATCCAGTAAAATGAACTTATTTTGGGCAAAAAAAACCTTTTCAATTAAACAAAGAGCCTTTCCAACTAGAAAATACATGTTGGATGCAATGGAACACCTCTTACAACCCAAAAATGCACAAAAGGATCATAATAAAAAATCATTTCACTGCCTTGGAAACATTGGTTCCATATCTAAATCACCAATGGAAGTAGAAATTCATAAGAGCTTTTATACCATGTTCAACTATCACAAGATATTTCCAAGAGATCGAACACCTTGGGAAACTGTTCACACAAACAAATTACAAATCAACACACCAATATTTTTACGTGGTTTAAACCCTCAAAGAGGGAAACACTCCACAATCCCTCAAAATAGCTACTTGAAGTAATATTATTATGCAAAATAAAAAGAATGTTATAAATGAGATTCTCATAATCGGTCAAAAAAAAAAATGAACCTCCATGCTCTTTAAATAGAGATCTTGGACCAATCAAGTGTTAATCCATAGATCAATGGTTGTTAATATTTGGGAGAATATGTCCCATTACATCACTCTATGTCAATAGAATATCGTGACCATCATATTACATATATACAAATGTATACTAATGCATATACTAAAGAAACACACTTTACCTAATGAGTACATTATCACAAATTGATCTTTACTAACTTCTAAGTGTCTAAAAATTCTAACAATATATGTTTTCTATATCGTCACACACACACACACATTCTTGTTCGTCACATTCCTCACTATTTTCTCCTTTGGAATGATATTCAAATTTTTAATTATACTATATTCTCCTCTTCAAATATTTCATTTTCACTCACTTCACTTATTTTTTTTAAAGTATAACATTTATTTATATTCATCATCATGACCGATATTGAAGAGAAATGACTATTCATTAGTTAAATAATTAATTATTTTTTATTTCACCTTGGAAAATTCCATTGGAAAATACCACGGGCCTCCAAAACTATGGACTTGAAACCACCAATGGTAAAACCATTTGTAATAGATGTACATGGATTTGTTGATGTAGACTGGGTTGGAGACATTGATAGCAAAATTTGTACAAGTGGTTATATGTTTAAACCTATTTAGAGGATCATCAGTTGGATGTGCAAGATACATGTTGCAGATACTACAAAAGTTGAATACATGGAATCCACCCATGTAAGTAAACAAGTAGTATGGTTCACATAGATTGTGTTTAGGTATTAGGTTTGTACATAAATATATAAGGTTAGATTGTGACAGTAAAAGTGCAATCTTTATGAAAAAAAAACTTGCTTATCATACTAAAACAAAGCATATTGATGTGTTGTACCACTTTGCGAGAAATATGGTTGAAGATAAGAAGGTGTTGCTCGAAAAGTTTGACACCTTGAATAATGTTGCAGATTCATTGACGAAGTCTATTAGAATTGAGAATTTTTCTTGATGTAGAGAGTCTATGGGTATTGTTGCAAAGAAAACAAGTGGAAGAGTGTTGGGTATGTGTTATATTCTTTTCAAGTGGGTTGCATCACCTACGACTAGCACAATATTTTTTGGGCTATTTTTGGGTTTTTTCTAGAAATATGCAATTTAATCTCAGTTAAGGGATTATGGGTGTAATCTAATCTGGGTTAACATATTAGGGTTTTGGGTGTTGTGAAATACCTAAATATTGTGTTGTGAATGGTTAAGAAACACAACAAGGAAGATAGAGGTGCAACTTTATGTTTTGTTAGTTTTTCCCTTTAAGGGTTTCCAGGGTAAATATATATGTTTTCTGTGTGCACTAGTGCGTAACATATAATATTCTTAAGAATATATATGCATTACTCTTCACATTTTTAAAACTTACATTCTAGAAAGGAAAGGAGTGAAAGATGGATTGTTTGTATGGAAAGTGTTTATTGAAGCATTCTCGACCATAGGGAAATGGAGTGCATGGCATATCGAGGATTGGAGGAGTATGAGAATAGGTGAAGACCCGTTGAAAGCTGTGATTTCAACTGACATACAATCAAAAGACCATAAATCACACACATAAATCCATCGAGACAAAGAGCAGATATTGGGCCAAGTACTCGATCGATTTGCATTCATCATGAATGATATATTTATACAACATATGGAGAGGTTGGATTGGTTATACAAGCTCCAACTACTCTTATTTAAGGAAATAATTACATCTAATTAATATGTGATGTCAAAAAGAGGGCCCAAAGGGTCCCTCCAACATCTTCCCCACAAACAAGACACTTCTTCACCCTAAAGAGAACAAGTATGCGTTATATCACCAATGGAAGTGGAACTTCATAAGAGCTTTGATACCATATTTGAATATCACAAGATATTTCCAAAAGATTGAATACCTTTGGAAACCATTCACACAAACAAGTTACAAATCAACACACATATGATTTTACGTGGTTTAAACCCTTAAAGAGGGAAACACTCCATGATCCCAAAAAATAGCTACTTGAGATAATATTGTTATGCAAAAGAAAAATAATGTTATAAATGAGCTTCTCATAATCGATCAACAAGAACATGAACTGCTGTGCTCTTTAAATACAAATCTTGGACCAATTAAGCGTTAATCCATGGCTCAATGGTCGTTAAGATTCGGGAGAAGATGTCCCGTCAGATCACTCTATGTCAGTCACATACTATGACCATCGGATTACATATATACAAATGCACACTAATGCATATACTAAAGATACACACTTCACCTAATGGATGCATTATCACAAGTTGGTCTTTAGTAACTCCTAAGTGTCTAAAAAGTCTAACAATCTGTTTGCTATATAATAATCACACACACACACACATTATTGTTCGTCACATTCTTCATCACTTTCTCCTTTTGGAATGATATTCAAATTTTACCTATATTATATTCTCCTCTTTAAATATTTTATTTTCGTTCACTTTACTCATTTGTCTTCAAGTATAATATTTATTTATATTAATTATCATGACCCACATTGAAGAGACATGTTGATTCATTAGTTAAATAATTAATTATTTTTTATTTCACCTTGGAAAACTCCATGGGCCTCCAAAACTACGGACTTGAAACCACCAATGGTAAAATTCGTAAATATACTAGTAAAATTCATTTTTTTAATTTTTTACATATAACCCTTTATATATATATATGCTCTCTCTTGATTATTATTTCCTTAGCATAATATCAATGGAAACATGTTCAATGTAATGCCTTAATAATGACATCAATGACATGTCCAACATTGTGCAATTTTCTACCAAAGAAGATCCGAACTAGACATAGTAATAGATGTACATGGATTTGTTGATGTAGACTGGGTTAGAGATATCGATCGCAAAAGTTATAAAAGTGGTTATATGTTTAATCTATTTATAGGATCTATTAGTTGCATATGCAAGATACATGTTGGAGTTACTACAAAAGTTGAATACATGGAATCCACCCATGTAAGTAAACAAGTAGTATGGTTGCAGAGATTGTGTTTATGTATTATGTTTGTGTAGAAATCTGTAAGGTTAGATTGTGATAGTCAAAGTGCAATCTTTCTGTAAAAAAACCTTGCTTATCATACTAAAACAAAGCATATTGATATGTTGTACCACTTTGTGAGAAATATGGTTGAAGACAAGAAGGTGTTGCTCGAAAAGTTTGACACATTGAAGAATGTTGTAGATTCATTGATGAAGTCTATTAGTATTGAGAATTTCTCTTGATGTAGAGAGTCTATGGGTATTGTTGAAAAGAAAAAAAGTGGATGGATGTTGGTTATGTGTTATATCCTTGTCAAGTGGGTTGTGTCACCGATGAATAGAACAATATGTTTTTGGGCTATTTTGGGGTTTTTTCTAGAAATATGCAATTTAATCTCGGTAAAGGATTATGGGTGTAATATAATATGGGTATATTGATTAGGGTTTTTGGTGTTCTGAAATATTCGAGGTCTTTCTTCTTCTTCGTCCTCATCTTCATCTAGATGGGCATGGTGTATTTTGTTGTTGTTGTTCTTCTTTGGTGATGGACACTCTCTGGAAATGTGTCCTATCTTTTGACAGTTGTAGCATTGATACTTTTAGTAATCCTTCTTGTTCTTATGAAACTTGTTTGAATGTTTGTGATTACTCTTCTTTATTTTTATTGTTTTCTTCTTTTAGTATGGATTGCTAGATCCTAAACATCATCTCCGAAGTAGAGCTTCTTTGTTGGATACTCTAGCTTATTCTTGTATGCAATCTTCCCATACTATATCAAACTTCATAGTTTCTTTTCTGGCACACAAAGTTTGTATGAATGAGTCCCAAGGTCTAGTGAGACCATTAAGAGTAGGCATAACTAGTTCATCCTCATAAGGGGTGTCTCCACTAGCACTTAGAAGTTCTTTGAACTGAGAGACCCTTGTGAAGTAATCATGAATTGATTCTCCTTTTCTCATCTTGGCGCCCTTCCGTTGAGGTCTCAGATTCATCTTTCTGTTGATGTTCCTTCCCTCATACATTCTGGAAAGTGCATAATACATTTTATTAGGTTTCTTCGTATATGATACTTGAGGGATCAAGTGGTCTTTGATAGAATCAACAATGATGCTCATTGCCTTGATTATGTCTTGTTCATGCTTCTCCTTAGCTTCAACTTATGTTGGTTTGGCAAATTCATCCTTGATGCACTTCTCATGGAAATTCTCTTTGAGAATTAGACCAATACTATACTTCCAATCTAGGAAGTTTTCTAGGCCTTCTAGATTGTCCTCAAACTTAGTGCTTGGGGCCATCTTGTCCAGTAGGTCACTAAAAATGAAATTTCTCAAAATGGAAAGTTGACCTTACGAGGAGATGCACTTGAATGAGGTGATTTGGTTGGTCCAACGGATTTATGAATATCTCAAATCTTCACCTTTAAAATCCTACTTGCGAGGTTGCATCTCTACAAAATTTTTGGTCATTGGTTTTCTGTAGTTTTCTGGTTTAGGGCCAAACTAGGGTTTGGATTTCTCGGATATTCAACCACCCAAAAACTTTGATCTCAGGCTTAATAGATGCGATATAGGGAGGCACAAATTTCTATGCAAGAAGATCTTCCAAACTCCAAATTTTGCAAAAAACCCTAATTTATTCCAGAGAGGGAGGAGAGAGAGTTTCACCTTGTGAAAGCCGTCCTATTCAGATTAGCTTTGATACCATGTTAAGATTTCATAAGCTAGATGATATATCATTAGTGCTCAATTCAAAATCACAGTAGTAGCATATGAAGAATCATTGGAAGAAAAACAATCACGAGATAAACACAATATTTATCATGGGAAACCCTCAAGGGAAAGAAAACCCAGCCAAAAATCCCTTTGTATAAGATAGACCCTAAAACATGTATTCTCGTCCTTGCTGATCTATTTGTCTCTCTCTCCTATGTGCTACTCAAGTGAGTGAGCCCGTGTTCAAATAAGAATCAAATCTCTCCTATTTATACACATTGAGCTAATTGACTTTTACCCTAAACAAGTCAGTCCCACTAAACTGTCTGGGCCGAATTCATTTAGGAAGACTCAAAAAAATATTTTATATGATTCATTAGGGTACTAATGACCAAACTTACAATGGAGGCTTTACCTCATGACTCTATGATGACCAATTATAATAGTGATACCCCAATGGAGGAATAATAACATCTCCCTTGGGTTACATCAGTAAAATAGATTTAGAATATCCTTTGAAGTTACAATATTTCAACCCTTTTAACATTAATTTAGTTATCTCCATCTCAGAGTGTGAGTCATACAAATATTTTAATGTCTTAATGCTTCAAAATAGTATTTTTCAGGAAAAATATGTTGGCTCACCTCTTCACTAACAATGGCAGTAATCATAGCTAAAGATTTCTTGTCTTTGGACTTCCAAATAACAAGCTCTTTCTTTGATGTGGGAGGATTTGGATCAATGGTTATGACTGCATCTGTCTCTGTCCGGATAGTCTTTCCTTCACAAATCTTGTCCCATAGGTCATTGCATATGAAGGTCGATTTGATCTTTCTGGACCATTCTGGATATGTATCCTTTCCAGTGATAACAACAACAACGATAGATTCCAAAGAGTGCATCTTCAGTCTGGAACTTGCAACTTACATAATTTTTTTGGAAAAAAATAGGATACAGGTTTTAGTTCCTGTTCCTTTACAACTTACAAAATGATTATGTAGATTATTACACAATTATGCATCCTATTACAATAATTATGCAACTTCTTAAAAATAATTCTGCAACACTATCTAAGTATCTCTAGAGTGCTATTACATAAACAGTTCCAATGTTCTTATTAAAAATTATAATAATACACCAATACGATATCTTGCAGCAAACTTGTAGTGGCACCCAAACAAATGAGTTCTCAACACTTCTTGTATTTTCACACTCTTCAGGCAGTCTTCAACTCGGTCTTTAGTCCCAACAATGGTATTCACTCCTAAATGGAACGACTCCAGGTCTGGATGGATTCATGATGCATATCCAGTGAGCCGAATACATGCGTGAGCTTCTTAACTAACGTCTAGGATCAACCTTCATGCGTTCCACAACCAATCTTGTGGTGGGGGGGGAGCATCGGTTCTCAACATCAATATTCAAGTGGATGTGAATTGTTTCATGCCGAAAGGAAAACACAACAATTCACTAGAAGGAAAGTCAAATATGCTCCAGAAATACAAAGTACTTCACACAACATATACACAATTCATTGTTCCAATATATCATAGATAGAATTCATGAACTTATTTTACTCAACGCATATGAAAAACATTCACAAACTTTCCAATTAAACTTCCACGTAAATAACTAGGGCATAGATTAGGGTTTTTGTATTCCATCTAGCAGAAACACATTACCTTCATGTGACTGAGCAAACGCTTGTGTCTTCAACAAGGATTCTCATAATATTCAAAGCAAGTTTAATCCACACAATTGAAAAATTCATGAATCTCACAGTTATACAATCTCTCTCTCCATCAATGAAATTTGGTCACTAGTATTCAAAGAGTTCGCAGGAGCATAATGTCTCTAGAATCAACACGATTTCACTCTTTATGGTGCAAAAAAAAGATCTCAACAATATTTTTACAGTCTCAAATCACATCAGCTATTACATAGCGTCCACACGAGTTATCAAAATAAGATTGTGAGTTGGAATGTTCTCACGCACTTGGGATAATCCATGCATACACTCTATGGGCTTTAATCAAGATTTTAAAGTGGCTTTGTGAGGGGACACAATCACAAAACAAAATTTGAAAGGATACTTTTATAAACTTTGTAGACAAATAAAATAATGGAGAATGGAAATTGCTATCGTAGTGGTGGGATGTATAGACACACAACTCCTTCAAACAAAATGAACTCAGATCTTTATTTTCAGATAGACGGATTCTCAGTACTGTGAAATACACACAACAACAAATTGAAATCATGCTATAGGAAATGAAAGGTAATGCAAAATCAGGTTATGTAAGTCAAAGCAAAGATGATGCAGGGGCATTGGAGCAACCAACGAGTAGAAGAATTATTAAAGAAAATACAAAAATGTTTACAAGCAATAGAGTTCGGTCTATTTGCTGTCATTTGAATTTCATGATAAGTTAGAATTTAATAAAGGATATCAATTCCTTATGCAATTGTAAAAGTTAAGTCTGTTGAGATACTTAGGGAATATCTTGTGTTGAGAGAGACCTGAGCCTTGTATAGTGGATCTGATTCCACTGTTTCATATGTTTGTAAATAAGCTATGTGGGAGAGATAAATAGGAGGAGAAGTTTAGAGAGAGAGATGGAGGAGGTTAGAAAGTTAATTTTAGAGAGGAATTGAAGAAAATCCTTGTAATACCAGGAAGAGATTGAATACAAGGAATTAGAATCTATTCATGGCTCTAAAAATCTCATGACTGAGTGAACGTTGTGACTAACTTTCCATTATATCTCCAGGTTATTAAAGTCTATGAAATCAATTTGAAATTGTCATAGATTTCATCTATTCTATGATTCGTCGGTTGAATGAGATAATAAATTGTTTAAAGGGATTTGATTCTTGATTGGATTGATCAATGTGATGATCAAATTCGAGAAGAATCCTGTAGCGAGTTCCTTATATTCCTGTCAAAACCCCAAATTTTCACAAAAATTTAAAATTTTGAGATAACATAAAATGCTGAATCTGCGGTTTACTAACAGCTAATGGTTAGCAGAAAAAGAAACAGTCCAATGATTAGTATTACATATTTTCAAATTACGTTAACTAAGCAGTTTCCTTTTTGTAACATAAATGAGGTTTACTTGCGTATTGTTTTATTTTAGTTACTGATGAGTCTTCTTTATGGCAAGTAGGTGGAATCTAACTTTGAATCCTGGGCTTACTTAGCATTTATGCTAATGCAAAAAGATTACTGGTTCTTACAGGTTTACAGGTATGATCAAACAAGTAAACGTTTTAAATTCATAAAGTATCAAGAAGTGTTTTCATTTGCAATTAAAATGCTTAGTAGATAAGTTAATAAATTCCAAGCAACTTCCATGAGGTAAAGTAGTTTGTTTTCTCCAATTTTTCTTGTAAGTAAAGTTCAAATAAATGGGTTCCTATCTTTATCGAACTTAGCAACAGTAAAGATACTTATCGTGACTCTAAACTTGTAATCTTTGTTACATAGTAACTTCTACTTTGATATGCATATCTTGCAATTTTATACTTATGGTACTATTGGTTTTTATACATGGAAGAGCTTCGATCAATACTGATAGTAAAATTCTCATTAGGATATGAAATTCGATTTCCTTTTTAACCTACTAGTATAGTAAGTATCAACCTATTACTTATATGTATAAATCAATTCCTCATTAACAGGTTATTAGCTTCCTAGCCAATGTTGTACTACAAGTACTATTGTATCATATATATTATCATATTATTTACTTGAGTATCAAGCTGATCGATACTTACGTTTTGTAGGGAAGCTTACAGCCAGTAGAACTTCTTGTTATTATAAATGTAAATAGTGTAAAAACAGCTGCATCGTTTCACATGGAAAACTGTTTGGATTTACTTCTTAAATCTGAGTCAATCCATGTTGTTCCAATGGTTATGGACTTGAGTAGGATTATTCTATTATAACTTTCATTACTACTATAAAACCTTTCTTATATTAAGTTACTGTCTATATCAACCTTTCAAGGTAAATCTTTCTACTATGAACAATTATCTATCCTATGCTAAGTGCAAGTTATCTTGTATAATCACTAAAATTATCTTACCAAATAAACATTCATGGTAAGTTACTAACAATTGCCAAGTTGAGAAACAACTATTGTCTATTAGAGTCTAGACCGAATTAAGCTATGTAAAAGAATTCATGAATATATTCTTTTACTATGCTAGCCATATTTATAGTTTATTACCATTCGAATCATTGGTTATAAAGGATTATTAACATGCATATTCAACAATGCATAAAAGCATATAAATATATTTAAAGTTGAAAAGGTTCTAAGCATGAATATGAGCATATATAATAGTTCATGCATTGTTTATTGAAAATCATGTTTAAATGTTGGAATTATTTGAAATGCAGGTGACTATAGAACTCGACCCACGCATGGTTTGATTTTCTTGTGGGCACGTGGTCATCTCCTGGCCATGTATTGGAGATATATAATTAATGCAACCCTAATACTTTGTTATTATTTCTCCATAGTTCACGTTGGCCTTCGGGCTATCTCCAAGGTCTGATGGCAGCCGTGAGTGTTCTCTCTGCTCTATCTTGCTCCAACGCTTGAGTTTAATGTTACTGTAGCCTCCGGTGTTCGGTCTTGTTGCCATTTCTTTGCAACTGTGGGTTTATACTCTGCAAGAGTTTGTTTGTTTCATTGCATTTGGCTTGCGGCCTGTCTGTAACTCCACTTTGATTTTTTCGTGGCCTCTCACTGTTGTGTGGAGCTATGGCTTCGCTGCTGTTAGTGTGCTCCTTCGCTGTCGTAGGGTTTGGAGATTCGTATGCATGCTTGCTGTTAGTGAGAGTCTCTCCACTAGACTGTTTGACATTCTTATTAAAGGTAAATATTTAATGTTATTTTCCACATAGAATTTATACATCATAGCAGTTGTTACTGTAGGGTTTACAATACTTTATTGGTTTCATAAATAACACTCTACCTTATAAACTCTTTCCAGAAACTTGAGATAGTGTTTGCATTCCGTGATGAAGCAATTGCTGGCTTCCTTCGAAGGCCATGTCTCCAAACTTGTAAGCCCTGTGTTCATCATTTGGGTTCTTGCCCTGCTTGTTTTAGGGTTGTCGATGGGAAACCCTGAGTTTGGAAGCTTGCCCAACTTCGTCTTTAGCTATGCAGTTTCTTTTAAAAGTTAAAGGGTTCTATATTGTTTACAAACCCTCACTTCATCGAAGGGTTGTCCTGGCTATGAGCTGGGTGTTGTATTTGGTTTAAACTTTCAGCCTTACGGCTTGTTAATGTAAAACGATAGTTTTTAAAAGATTTCTTTCGAGCTCAGACTCGGTTTATAGTATTACCATTTTGATACTTTGTGTAACTTAGGGTTTTTACCCTATTCGACTGTGAATGAAGTTTATTACTATTTAATATATTTTGTAATAGATTATTGTTAAAGTTTTAAGACTGTCACTCAGTCATGGATAATTTATAATTTTACTTGTTTGCTCAAAAATACGAGCTAGGGTTTTCCTGTAGAAAACCCTTGTTTAAATAAATCTTTCAATTTTTTTTACAAGTTTGGTTATTTGTTAAATTTTGTTTTTAATTAGTGTTATAGGTGTGTGATATGAAAATTCCAATTAAACATTACATTTGTCTTTTCATTTGTCCTTAATGGACTGTAAACAGTTTATATTAGTTTAATTGTTTATTAATAAAATAATCCAAGTAATTGGATTATAGCTTAAATGTTTGTCATTTGTAAAAATAATATTTGTTTAGGGTTTCGACCCTGTAATTTACTTTTACAGGTATAACCTGTTTGTAATTTTAAAAACAATTCTTTTCATAAATAGACATTTATTTATATGTTAGTTATTATCATATTCTATTTGTTTTATTTAATAAATGACAGATAGGGTTTATACAGAGTTCTTTGAAAAGATGCACATAAACTTTGTAACTTAGTGTGTTCTTTATAATTTAATTATTTTAATAACACCCTACCTGGGTTCTAGTATTTGTTAGACTTAGTTTAGTTGATACGATTAGTAAAAAAAACTAAGTATTTGTAATTTACTTCTTAATTCAGCTGAATGTAATAAAGTAGTTTGACTGTGTTTCTTCACATCATTTGCAATTAGTTATTAAACAAACACAAAAGGATATAGTTATAACATAACATAGTTTATCCTCATGCATATTTTAACTTGAAATAAAAGAATAAGCTACTGTAGGAAAACCAAAACATTTTATCTACCAGGGTATTTTATTAACATAATAATCCTTCTATCTGTACTATATTACTGCTATTTCTTTTCCAGTAAATTTACATCAATAAACTTGTAAAAAAAATAACATAGATAACTAGATTATTGTTATTTTTGATAATAATTTACATTCTGAAAGAAATTACTCTGGTATTATAAAATGCAGAACTACATCTATTTAGTTCAGTCTCTTATCATTTTCTTCATCTACTTTAAATACTCCGTCTATGCTGGAGTACGGCCTGGTCCTTCTAGGCGTGGAAAAACACAGATTAGAATTATTTTCCATCTATTTCAGATTCATTCCTTCAATAATCTAAAAGATTTCTAACTTTAACATTTTACAACTAAATATTTAACATTCATCTAACAGTAAGATTCATATTTAACTATCTAACACAGTAAAACAAAAAAAATGTAGAACCTGATTAGGATAAACAACAACAACGTTAGGAGGCCATTCCTCCCTACCAAATCCTAGAGAGCACTCAAACAACGCTTCCTCAGGACCCCCTGGCCTGTTCCTGGTATTCTTGGTTGAGAACTGGTGGAGCATGCAAACAATAGACTAGTCCAATGACTCAGTAACACTATGCACTCAGCAGTAAGATCCTTCAACTAAAAAGCTGCACTAGATCACTTAGTAGTTATCCCCTCAAACTCTTTCCACAATTCCATTCCATTGAATTTCTCTGAAGTACATTCACCTGAATGATCACTTCTCTAGAATGAGCAGCCTCAACTCTCTTCAATGGGCATTTTTATAAATATTGCCTAGGTCTTTTGGGTCATTTTTCATTAATTGAGCCACCTGCTCTGATTCTACTTTCTTGGGGAATCATGACCCCAAATGTAGGGAGGTTTCCACCTGCAACAGTTGGAAGTGGTTTGAGGATGCTTCCACATGTCTGTTTTCTCTCCACCCAGTCTCCTCCACCAATTTGACCAGTAAACACTCTTTTAACAGCTCTCCTAAGCTGTTGTCTCCACCTTTATTTATTTATAATTAAAATATTCGGAATTACATTAAATATCCTTGACTTTGCTAAGTCATCAATTACAACTTAGCATAAAATTTAACATATTTTCCTTAAATAAAATCAAATAAGATAATATTTTTTTTGCAAAATTAGGGCATGTGACAATTCCTTTGAAAACGCCAGCACTGGACGTAGTGGAACCAGGGAAAAATCACGATGTACAGTGAGAGTTGCATAGATGATTATAAAGACAAGTCATAGAGTTGTGGATTATGACATCGATGCTAGACATTGGTAGTTATGGAGTGGTACAAATCGAAACCATGACCTGCGCATGGCAGCTAACCAGAAATCATTTGCACAAACGTAGCAAGAGGCAGAGCCACGATTTTTTTTCTGTGACTGGTAAGTACTCCGGGTTTCCTATATTCTTGAAATACAAGTATTGAAATTCATAATTGACTGAATGTATGTCAATTAAGATTGAATTCGATTTGAACCTTGAGCTTGAAGAAATAATAGGAAGAATTGAGAGACTAAATTTAACCGTAAGTAACCTTCAGTCTAGATCTACACCTATCCCCACTGTCCAGAAAATCCTATAACTGTCTAGAAAATGATGGTACTAATAAGAGAAATGTTGTTGTTGCTCCAGTTGAAGGAGAAGAACATCAGATTCCAGAAGCAGAAAAGATACTAGAGTTAGGAGAATTACTGTTGATGAACAAGGTGTTACTGAAACTAGAGAAGGAAGCTAGTGAGCCAACTCAGGGAATTTTTTTTTCCAGAACAATATGTAAAGTTCAAGGGAAAGGTTTCCAACTGATCATAGACAGTGGTAGCACAGATAATCTGGTATCCACTGAGGTAGTGTAAAAATTGAAGCTGAAAAGGATAAGACATCCTACACCTTATAAAGTGTCTTGGCTTCAAAAGGGACACAAATTGCTAGTTAGTGAGCAATGTGAGTTGGAGATGCAGTTGGAAAAATACACAGATAAAGTTGTGTGTGATGTGATGCCTATGGATGTGTGTCATATATTGTTAGGCAGGCCTTGGCAATATGACAGAGGAGCCATACATGATGGTAAGAGAAACACATACAGGTTTCACAAAGATGGAATTAATCATACATTGGTTCCAATGAAAGATGAAGGAGCCTCAATAAGTCATGGTCCAAAGGCATTATCGTTGAGTGGGAAAGAGTATCTGCAACAAATTGAAGAAGGAACATTGAACTTTGCAGTAATTCGCAAACCAAAGGTAATTCTTACAAACACAATGATTTCTGATTTGCCTTTAGAAATTCAAGACATGTTGAATGATTATAGAGATATCATTTTAGATACTTTTCCTGATGACTTACCTCTAGTGAGAAGAATTAACCATCATATAGACTTGATTCTAGGAGCAAGTTTACCAAACAAGGCAGCTTATAGGATGACTCCTAGAGAAAATGAAGAGATCAGAAAGCAGGTGCAAGAATTGGTAGACAATGGTTTGGTTAGAGAAAGTCTAAGTCCTTGTGCAGTACCAACAGTCTTGAGTCCAAACAAGGATGGCGAGTGGATAATGTGCATGGACTCAAGAGCTAAAAACAAGATAACAATCAGGTACAAATTTCCTTTGCCCAGAATTGAAGATTTAATGGATTGTTTAAGTGGAGCCAAGTATTTCACTAAGTTACATTTGAAAAGTGGTTACCATCAAATAAGAATAAGGGAAGGAGATGAAATGAAGACTTATTTCAATACTAACAATGGACTGTATGAATGGTTGGAATTACCTTTTGGCCAATGCTCCTAGTACTTTTATGAGACTAATGAATGAAGTACTGAAAGAATTTATAGGGAAATTTGTAATAGTATATCTAGATGATATATTAATTTACAGTCAGTCCAAAGAAGAACACTTAAGGAATTTGAAATTGTCTTACAGAAGTTACATCAAAAGAAATTGTTAGTGAATATGAAGAAGTGTACTTTCATGAAGAAAGAGTTAGTATACTTAGGATTTGTTGTCTCTGATGAGGGATTAAAAATGGATCCATAGAAGGTTAAAGCAATCACAGAATGGTCTACACCAAGGAATGTGTTCGAGGTAAGAAGTTTTCATGGCCTTGCTAGTTTTTTATAGGAAGTTTATAAGGAACTTTAGCAAGATAAATGCTCCTATTATTGATACTATCAAGAAGGACAGACAGCCTTTCAGGTGGACTGTTGAAGCTGAAATAAATTTCCAGCTATTAAAGAAGAAGGTCCAGAGAAACCAGTCTTGGTTTTTCCTGACTTTAACAAGCCATTTCAAGTAAAATGTGATGCTAGTGGAGAAGCCATAGGTGTTGTATTGAGTCAAGATGACATACTTGTGGCATATTTTAGTGAGAAATTGAATGACACTAAAAGAAAATATTCCTCTGATGATAAGGAGTTATATGCAATTGTTCAATCATTGAAGAAGTGGAGACATTACTTGATGGTTAAAGAGTTTGTATTGTATTCTGACAATCATGCATTGCAGTTTATAATGCAACATCCAAAACTTAACCAGAAACATGCAAAATGGGTAGAGTATCTTCAAAGTTGTAATTTTGTATTGAAGCATATTAGTGGCCAATCTAACAAAGTAGCAGATGCTTTGAGTGGGAAAAATATGTTGATACAAGAAAGTCAAATCCAAGTCTCAGGCTTTGATTTCTTAAAGAATTGTATAAAAAGGATGCAGATTTTAGAGAAGCCTTTGAAGCATGTCAGAATCATGTTTTGATGGACAAAAGTAAGTGGATGGAATATTATTTACAAGCAGGATTATTGTTCAAAAAACACCAGTTGTGTATACCAAGTTGTTCCATGAGAGACAATTTGATCAAAGAGAAGTACACTGAAGGACTTACTGGACATTTTGGAGTAGACAAGACTTTTGAACAATTGACTCATTTCTATTTCTGGCCAAGGATGAGGTTTGAAGTAGAGAAGTATGTAAAGAATTATAAAATTTGTCAGCATGTAAAAGGAAAGAGTCAAAACACATGACTATACAAACCATTTCCCATTCCAAATAGACATTGGGATATGATAAGTGTGGATTTTGTGTGGGGTTTGCCAAAGACTCAAAAGGGAAATGATTCAATATCTATAGTGGTTGACAGATTTTCAAAGATGGCCAATTTCATTCCTTGTTTTAAAACTAGTGATGCTACACATGTTGCTAACTTGTTTTTTAAGGATATTGTACGCTTGCATGGGATACCAAAAAGTATTGGTTCAGATAGAGACACTAGTTTTCTTGGACATTTCTGGAGAACACTGTGGAGGAATCTTGGTACTAAACTTAGTTTCAGTTCTGCATATCATCCACAGACAGATGGACAAACTGAAGTGGTCAACAAAAGTTTAGGTAATATTCTAAGGAGCCTTGTAGGAGAACACCTTAAGCAATGGGATCATGTATTGTCACAAGTAGAGTTTTCCTACAATGATTCTCCTAACAGAAGTACAAGCCAAAGTCCATTTCATATCATTTACGGAATGCACTCAAGAAGAGTATGTGAGTTAAGGGATTTGGGTGAAACAGAGTTCAGAAGTGCAAAGGGAGAAGACTTTTCCACAGAAATACAAGTGGTTCATGAATAAGTGAAACATAATTTACAAGAAAACAACATCAAATACAAGAACATAGCAGGTTTGAAGAAGAGGGAAGTTAATTTTGAAGTCGGAGACTTAGTGTTGGCATACCTAAGGAGAGAAAGATTTCCAAAGAGGGAGTACAATAAGTTGAATTTTAAGAAGATAGGACCTTGCAAGATACTAAGAAATTTCTCTGCAAATTCCTATGAGATTGAACTACCCCCTGATGTTGGAATATCTCCAATATTCAATGTTGCTGATTTATATAAGTTCCAAGGAGAGGATATAGCTACTGAAATGGAAGATGATGAAGAACATAAAGTTGTCTGGGTAAAACAATTACCTATTACAGAAACATTGCAGCCAGAAAGGATATTGGACAGAAAAGTATACAAAAAGACCCCAGGACAAGAGTATTTCCAGTATTTGGTAAAGTGGAAGGATCATCAAATTGCAGATGCCACTTGGGTGACTGAAGCAATGTTGCAGAAAATGAACAGTTTAGTGGAGGAGCTCATGGATAGGAGCCCATGAATAATTTGGCCTTGGGAGTCTGATGCAAGGGCATCGGAGCAACCGAGGAGTAGAATAATTATTAAAGAAAATACAAAAATGTTTACAAGCAATAGATTTGGGTCTATTTGCTGTCATTTGAATTTCATGATAAGTTAGAATTTAATAAAGGATATCGAGTCCTTATGCAATTGTAAAAGTTAAGTCTGTTGAGATACTTAGGGAAGATCTTGTGTTGAGAGAGATCTGAGCCTTGTATAGTGGATCTGATTCCACTGTTTCATACGTTTGTAAATAAGCTACGTGGGAGAGATAAATAGGAGGAGAAGTTCAGAGAGGGAGATGGAGGAGGTTAGAAAGTTAATTTTCGAGAGGAATTGAATAAATTCTTTGTAATCCCAGGCAGAGATTGAATACAAGGAATTGGAATCTATAAATGGCTCTAAAAATCTCATGACTGAGTGAATGATGTGACTAACTTTCCATTATATCTCTAGGTTATTAAAGTCTATAAAATCAATTTTAAATTGTCACAGATTTCATCTCTTCTATGATTCGCCGGTTGAATGAGATAATAAAATGTTTAAAGGGATTTGATTCTTGACCAAATAGATCAATGTAATGATCAAATTCGAGAAGAATCTTGTAGTGAGTTCCTTATATTCGTTTGACAACGCTGGCACTGGACGCAATGGAAGCAGGGCAGAATCATGATGCAGAGTGAGAGCTGTGCAGATGATTATAAAGACAAGTCACAGAGCTGTGGATTATGAGATCGATGCTAGATGTTGGTAGTTATGGAGTGGTACAGATCGAAACCTTGACCTGCACATGGCAGTTAACCAGAAATCATTTGCACAAATGCAACAAGAGGCAGAGCCACAATTTTTTTCTGTGACAGGTAAGTACTTTCGGTTTCCTATATTCTTGAAATACAAGTATTGAAATTCATAATTGACTGGATGTATGTCAATTAAGACCGAATTTGATTTGAACCTTGAGCTTGAAGAAATAATAGGAAGAATTGAGAGATTGAATTTAACTGTAAGTAACCTTTAGTCTATATTTGCACCTATCCCCACTTCGAAAGACTCGACCGTTCAGGTTGTCAACTTGTACAACGAATTGAGAGAGTAAATAACACAACCGTTATCAACAAATGCAAGATCTCTCATACCTCAAATAGATCCATTGAAGAATAACACACAATTTTTGACCCACAAGAAAAAGAAGAAACACACGCAGAGGCAGACTAACAATGGGCATGCAATCTGAAATAAATGACAGGACTGAAATGCAGCAGGTAGGAGTTATGGAAGGTATCTACACTGAAACCACTATAGGATATAATAACTCTTGATTCATTTTATTCCTTGGCAAGTGCCTTTATTTATACATTGCATATGGTGGTTGTGATTCAAATTCCAACCAACCTCTTCATCATCCTACATGACTATTCACACTCAAAATATATTTATAATGTTTACATAAAGTATGGAACCATAATTCGAGGATAAGGTATCCAACAATAGGGAATTAAATTCCTTGGATTTAGGAAAGAGTGTTATTTAATTGATGAGCTCTTTTTTTTTTACATGGAAAGGTTTTTTGATGTCATGGGACATTTTGTAATGCTATGTAGTAAGTGTGGAGTCAAGATTTGGTCTCGTGATTATGACCATATTTTTTTAATCAAGCTTATATTTCTATAGAAATATAAATATTTTTTTCTTCGAAAAAACAAAAATAAACAAAATGGTGAGAACACAAGAACAATCTCTACTTGGCAGCTTCAATAAACTTCCTTACATAAATTTGAGTGAATATGAATTTTCATTAATCAACAAGATGAAAATTTAAGCAAGGAAGAATTGAAATAAGACCATCATGAAGTATGACATGGACATGTTGACATTGTAAAAATAGTACCCTCTCAACAATCTCACTAGTCTTCCTTACAAAAAACAATGAGTGAACTTAAATTTTAATTTCAACGATTGACAACACAATAAATTCAACAAAAAAAAAAGAAATTTGACCATTAATTAAAGTTATATGGTTGAAAAAGTCAAACCTTATCCCAAGAAATCCACTATGGATAACCAAAATTTTTATTGAGTTTGGAAACTCACCCTTTGTTGGGGGAAATTGATCAAGGTTGAGGGAAAGTGATTGAAAGATGCTCACAATACTTTTGAAAGGAAACAACAAATGCCTAGGGCTGCCATAAATAAAAATATATTTTCATGGTAGAGAATTAGGGAGAGAATAATCGATATTGAAGGGGAACATTACTAAAACACCAATGCCATAATAGAGCATATTTTAAGCCATTGCAGAACTCCTATTTCTTTCAACTCATCGTTTATTAAAATAAAACAACAAATGGATATTTGACAAATGACAAGGTTTCTTATGTATCCTATACCTTTTACTTGACGATCATGTTATCTAGCCCTTAATAAGTATGTGATTTGGACTTATAGACAAAAGAAAGAGAGAGAGAGGAGGGGGGAGGTATTGTAGCCATAATGGCAAGTGATTTCTGCTAGATAGTAAAACATATAATGACCACGAAGAGAGAAATGAGGATTAAGGATTGCATCATGTGTATCCGATCAAGGAAAGCAAGGAAGATTATTAAAATACCTTGCATCCTTATAATCAAGGACTAGCATCCTTATTATCAATATTTAATCCCTAAGTAAAAGAAAACCAAACCTATAAATACTTATCACAATATCATGTCTCATAAGAATAAGGACACTGATTAAATGTAAAAACAAGGTTTAAGAGAGACAAAAGGAAGATAGGTATGCATGTGGCATATACAATGCAAGTTTATTTAACAATTTGGAAGAGTAACCTTTAACAAGATATTTTATCGAGTTATGCATTCTTAAGTTTCACAGACAACAAATCTTGTTAAGGGTTACTCATATTTTGGATAAACAATAATTCCATTTTTAGTTTGAATTTGGTTAATCTTAAGCAATTTGCACAATGATGAGTTGTTAAAAAAGGTTTAAGAGACACTAAAATGGGCTATTTTATGAACACATTTCCTTCAAGAATTGGTTGTGCATGTGACATATACCAGGCATGTTTATTTACCAATTTTGAAGAGTATCATTTTATGAGATATGGGTTATGAACATAAATTATATCACCAAGCTGTCATTTAAGGATTATATACATGGGCCTTTTTTATTTGTAAACATTTCATCATTTTCATATTATATTTTATTCCTATTTTTATGGATTATTTTATGTTGAAATATCTATTTGGAATATTCACATGAAAACTAGATTGGTTTGTCACATTGATATTAGAGTGTTTATGTTTTTTACTAAAGAAGTTGACTCAAATACCATTTTGTTCGTGCTAAAAGATTCCATGCAAAAGTAGATAAAAAAATGAGGTAATAAGAAGATTAAAATGATAGAAGAAATATGAAAAAAAAGATAAAAAAAAAAGTGAGTAGTAAAAAGTTAAAATAATTAAAAATTCTTCAATTGAAAAAGCATAAATAACTAAAATGTGAAAAAGAGGTAACTAAAAGAAAATCCATTTAGAAGTAAAAAATATTGAAGTTACTAAAAAAATGTGGGCATTAACCTTGTTAAAAATATTAAAGTTACTAAAAATATGTGGGTACGAGTTACTAAAATATTAAAGTTCGTAAACAATAGTTTCATGATTTTAAATGAACTTTTCATCATTTAGTTATACCTTTACATATTGGGAAGGTTATATCCTATATTTTAAACAGGGAAGAGTAAAGTTAAAGTTAATAATTGTATATTAAACTGTTTAATATAAAATATTAAAGAGACAAATTAAAAAGAAAAAGATATTTATGACATTTAAGTTAAAAAAAAAATACATTAAAAAAAGAAAATGTCAACTTTTCAAAGATTACAAAAGGTATATATATATATATACCCATGGTGAATGAGTGTATTATTAAGGCACTTATCGGGTAAGGTCACTTGTTTGAAACTTTTAGGTATAAGGCACTTATCGGGTAAGGTCACTTGTTTGAAACTTTTAGGTACAAGTCTTACAAAAACATATATATGTGTGTGTGTGTGTGTAAAGTGGTTCACTTTGGAAGCCCAATTTTACACTATGGTTACGTTCACTTGGGAAAATATTTTATACTTGCTAGGCAAGTAAACATGAACTTGGGCATCATTAATCACGATAAATGGCTCACCAGCGTAATATTTCATTACATACAAGGCTCCCAAGGAGCAAATGTCCCCGATGAGATTCGAACCCGGGTGGGGAGCGCAATAACCAAATCTCTCAACCACTCGAGCTACGCCCAATGGATATATATATGGAAATATAAATCTTGGAATATTTTCAAAAGAATATATAAAGCGTAGGTTTCAAGATTTAAGTGAAAATGAGTTATTTAAAATTATTAAAACTTAGTACTAAGTTAAAAGAAAATAAAAGAATGAAGTAGGGAATCATGATGGATAAGACTTTCTTCGCAAAATGTCTCTATTTTGCATAAGAATGAGAATATAATATACATAGGGCTGAAGAAAATGAAATTCACCTTGGTCCAATTTGTAAGAAGATGTTTACCATGATAGAAGATCAAGGTAACATGCATCAAATGAAGCCAACATAGAACTAGTTGAATCATTAGAAACATAAAAAGTTGAAGAGAGTTCTAACAATAAAGATTTACTAGAGATTGAGACACCTTATTGTCGTCCCAATTATAACAAACAACATCAAGGAAGTTGTCTTCATGTTGTGCCACACAAAATTGAATTGGGTTGGTATGATCCTTTTATTATTCATCAATTTTATTCAACACTTAAAAGAACATATTGTCATGTGTCGTCAAGTGTCGTAACTACCAGTACATAAGATCACAAGAAGAAAACATGAGCAAGAACAAGGATAACTCTTCCCATGAATTATGCTCCAAGGAAAACATTTTTTAAAAGGGTGGGCAATGACATGAACATAAATAATAATAATACTAATTAAAGGAAGCAACTCTTTGCAGAGAGTCAGGAAGGTTCCTTTAAGAATTATATATAGGCCCTTTTTACTTGTAAACACCTCATCATTTTCATAACATTATATTTTATTCCTATTCTTATGCATTCTCTTATGAATTCTTTTATGTTAATATCCATTTTGGATATTCACCTGACAAGCCAAATTGGTTTTCCACAATATATTATCGAGTTATGCACTCTTAAGTTTGAAAGTAACAAAATTGCAAAGCTCTACACATATTTTGGAATAAGTGGTAATTACTTTCTTGCTTTGGCTTTAGTTAATATTAAGATATTTGACCAAGAAATTTCCTTTAAAAAAGAAAAAAAAAATCTCAAAACCCATAAATGTATGGGGAGATAAAAAATATCACCGAATTAGGCTTGTTGAGATAAATATTGTAGATAGGTTGAAATCTTAGTATAGAAAAGTATATAACCTCTGAAAGAAACAAACCACAATAGTGAGTCTCCAATGTTATCGTTTGTAATAAACTGAGTCTAGTTTACTATGCCATAGAATAATTCTCATTCTTATTACCACGAATCAATGGATGAAAATAAGTAAATAAACATATTAAATGTTATTGAAGATAAGATGATATTTATAAATGATTGCAGTGCCTTAAATATGGTTTGGGAACCAATCCGAGAAGTTGTGCCCTTTTGCATTAAATTAGTATTTACGAGTTAATTACTAATTTATATTTATATTCATATTATTATTTGTTATTTATATTTTGTTTATCATTTATGTTTGTAACATTGCCACTCTCTTTAAGGGCAACTTTGTTGTCAAAGTTGATTTGCTCATGTCAACTTTATTTTGGATTTATGATGGAACACTAACTTGAGATATGTAGTCTAGATTGGTTCCTTTATATTGATTTGGTTTTGGACCTCTATGTTGTAATTATTATACTTAAATAGAGAGCTTCTCAATCCACGTATCCTGTAATTTCTATCTTTCAATAGCGTCTTTTGGATTCTATTGATGATAAAGTATGGATCTTCATTACCAGTGCATTTTTTAATCATAAACAATGAGTTTGCAATATTACCCAATTAATTAATTGATGTAGATTTGAATGTATGTGTCTTTCCATATTGAGGCCATACTTTTTTAGTATTCATCGAGAATAAAATTTACCAAAGACTATAAATTTTTATCTCTGCAATTAATGATATCCTGCAATTTTGTGGTATATGTTTGGTTAAGCCACCAATCCATAACCAATTATATGTTGCAATTATTGGGATCCTTGTGAATTGCACATTAATAAGATGTCAACGATATCTCATCATGGATGTATTTGTTTTGGGTATCTATCTGATCATTTCATAATTATTTGTGTCTTGGAAATAACCCTTCAATATGTTTATGATTACTATTTTTAAGGGCGAATATCTTCCTTCATGTGTTTTTTCTCCAAACGTGAATCCAATTATATTGCTTCCACTGTTTGCATGTGTTGTGGATCAAATATTGGATGTCATAATAATGGAGGTATTTTTAAGAGATATTCTGACCTTGGAAATAAAAGTGATGGCCTTTCTTAAGCGCTTGGATTTCGAAAATATGAGGGTGAGCTTTCTCAATTTCAACAAGCAATATTATTGTAAATGGATTCCATCTTACAACTTCAGTAGGTGTGCACTTTAATTCTAACACTTCCAAAGATGTGTGGTGGTTGTCATAGAGATCACACACATCTAAAATGCCATCAACTTGATTGGAAAACTTGTTATTATACTTGTTTTCTTTGAATTGTATCCTCCACGGCTTCTTCAACAAAAGGAATTTTAAGAGCCTTTATTTTTTATTTCCACATGGCTGCCTCCAAAACTTCAATTTTAGACCAACATAAATGTTGTTCATCCGCATTAACTTGCTTAATAGGACTTCCCAAACATGTGGATGCAATGACTATTGTCATCTGGTTCAACAACAATAGGCCTACTATCATAATGCTCAGTAGGAGGAATTTGGGTTGCGTATGGCATGTGAATAACTACTACATGTCCATAATATGCAGCTTCATAATCCATAATTGGTGGATGTTGATCTAATGTAGACACATGATTTGTCACCTTGTTGTTGGTGTTGTCTTTTTACTCAGTCTCCATAAAAGGTTCCCTTATTTTATCTTACTCATATTCTATGCACATGTCTTCTTTTGGATACAATGGAGGTGGTGACGCAGAGCTGCGGGATGTTGCAACCGACATGTCTAAATTGCTTCGTCCTTTGCAACCATTTTTTATTTCTATCATCTTTCTGATAATGTTCAATTTGTCGTTCAACCTTGTCTCCATTTTTTTGAACTAGTCTTTTAATTTTGTTATGGTCTTGGTCCTTGTCTTGATATGTGGGGGTGTGTGAATTTGGATTTATGTGGCGGTAGAATAAATATAACAATATATAATTATAATATAATATGTCTTATTATAAATTATCATAAAATTATTATTTTATTTGAATGGTAGAATATGTTTTTTTTTCCAAGAAAAAAAAGCATAATTTTATATCATCCGTAGAGAGACAAAATTACATTTTGCAGATATGAATTGCATATTCAAAAATACCCACCAAGTCTGTTCATTTTCCATGTTTCCCAATCTGATCCATTCATCAGAATTCATAATAATAAGCAGAAAATATAAAAAAATAGGCCCTGCCCGGTCAAAAAAAACTGCCAAATCATTCAAGGCCGTAGATACAAATATGTTGGAAACCAAACATATTCCCAGCAAAGTACTAATCATAATAATCATATGTAATCATATACATAGTCAAAAAGATCTAAAACCCGTCATCAAAAGCGTAGAAATTCATCAAGTCACCACCAGGTAAAAAAAGGGCCGATGATAGTAAGCGAACTCCTCATCCCCTAGTTGTTCCTTAAGCTTCCACAAGCCTGGATCCAGCAGGAGCCCCACCTTCGATGCAAAGTCTGCCTGGCAGTTATTCTCCCTGTATACATGTGTGAATGTAATCAGATCAAAGGACTCCAACATATCCCAAATAGAAAGTAAGATGTTGCCTAACAGTAGATCACTACAAGTTTGAATTCTTTTAACCCAATTGATCACATTTAAGGAGTCACCAAAAATCTGAAGAGTTCTACACCCCTTCTCTGCTGCAAAAATGAGGATAAGTTGAAGGCTTAAAAGCTCAGCACGATTATTACTACCAGCCCCCAGCCCAGCAGACATTTCAAAGAAATGATTCTCGTTCAGATAAAAAATAGCACCACCTCCTCACAGGTTGTTTTGTGAGGCACCGTCGAAATAACCCCAGGGAATCGACCTGTCAATATCTACAGCCAGGACCTCCCTTTGTTTTTTAATCTTCAGGCGAGTTGGTAGAGCGATCGCTAATCCACAAACCAAACCAGCCATGATAGCCGGTGTACACTCTTTCCCTATGAAAACCAGTTTATTTCTGGCTAACCAAATACCCCATGTCACCAAAAGAGGAAGAATAGTCATAACCTCTAATGAACCCATTCTACGCCATCATTCCCAGGCCTGCAATATTGTGACACCTTCCCATATACACATCAGATTCAACCGCAGCAGAGCGCAGGCTTCTTTCTACACCACCACACAGTAATAACACGAGAGAAAAAGTTGAGATGTCATTTCTCCCTCATTCCGACATAGTGCACACCATCCCGGGCCAATGAGGCCACGCCTGGTTAGGTTCTCCCAGCATGGGAACTTATTTTCTAAGACACACCACCAAAAGACACGCGTTTTTGGGGGACAGTGAAATTTCCATATCTTTTACCACCACCACACAGGCCGCACTTCAAGGTTCTGTGCACTCAGCAGTTTATATCCTTCCTTTGGAGTGTACTTCCCACATGCATCCCCATTCCAAATGAGTTCATCCTCCACAGGCCGCAGAAAAATCATGGAAGATCGCAAGTCCCCCAAATACCTGCTCATTTCAGTCCTCTCCAAATCATTCAACCCAAAATCTGAGATCGGTCGCCAAGAATGTGACCAATGGGTCGCCTGGACAGGGGCTGCAAGCTGATAGAGGAAATGAACACCTTGTTGCCTCAAGGAGGCCCCCAGTTGTTTCAAGAGTCTGAAATGGCCATTACTTCCGAGCCACGGATCTATGCCTACATGCACCCTCCTACCATTTCCAACCTTCCACATCAGAGAATCTTCAATAACATTAAAGGATTTTATTACCGCTTTCCAGATGACTGATCCACCCTTATGACTTTTATGGGGCCTTCGAATCCATTCAACAATAGACTCAGGGGCAATGTATTTTTCAATCATCACCTCGGTCCACAGATTATCCAAGTGTATCAAACGCCATCCCCCTTTGGCAACCAGCGCTCTTGCAAACTGAAAAATATTTTTAAGGCCCCATCCCCCCTGAGATTTTGGCCTAGCAATCATCTCCCATCTAAACCAAGGGGTAACCGAGGCATTCTTGTGACCGCTCCATAGAAAATGTAGACAAATTCTATGAGCTTTATCCAAAGTAGCCAAGGGGATCCAGGAAAGTGACATCCAATAGATTGGAATAGCTTCCAATACTGATTTAACCAGAATAAGTCACCCTACTCTAGACAACCAACGATGGCTCCAAGAAAGAAGACGCTTCTCCAGTTTCTCAATCAACCACATCCAATCCTTATTCAAATAATTGTTGGGTTTTAAACTGAAACCCAAGTATTTAAATCCAGTGTCTAGAGTGAAATGAATAAAAAGGAAATGAGTTGCATCATGTCTTTCCTCCCCTTCATCCATCCCATGAGTCGTCAATGTGGACTTTCCTTCATTTATTTCCATGCCAGTTGCAAGAGAAAAGAGTCCAAGTATCCCAGAAATAGTATTTACATCATGATCGATCCCTGAACAAAAGATAAGTACATCATCCACAAACAATAGATGTGTTATCTGCAAATGTGGAGCAACAACAATTCCCAGCAGATGTCCCTCTTGTTGTGCTTTCTTCAAAAGACGACTTAATCCTTCAGCCACAAGTAAAAAAAGTAGGGGAGACATAGGACATCCCTGACGAAGTCCTCTCTCCACATGAAAGAAGGGGGATGCAGCCCCATTAATCAGTACAGAGAAGGATACAGTAGTAATACAACTCATGACCGACCTGACAAAAGCAATCCCAAAACCAAGATGAATTAGTAGCATATGTAAATAGAGCCAGCTTACCTTATCATATGCTTTGGAAAGATCAATTTTCAAAATAGCCCCTTTAATTTTCCTGGTCTTCATACTGAAGACCTTCCTGCGCCACACCAATAGCCTCATGAATTTGTATTCCTTTAAGGAATCCAAATTGTTCCCCAGAAATATGTTCAGACAACAGATCCTTCAACCTCTGAGCAATAATCTTGGAGATCACTTTGTATATACAATTGCAAAGTGATATAGGTCTGAAGTCATGCAGTGACTTAGGGTTATCCACCTTAGGGATGAGTGCAATGAAAGTCGAGTTAAAGCATGCCGGGATCTTTCCAGATAAGCGAGAATCCTCCACCACCCTAAGAATATCCACCCCCAAGAGATCATATAGGTCTAATAAGAATTCAATGGTCCAACCATCCGGGCCAGGGATTTTATCCTTTTGAAAACTCTGTAATGCTGCTTTCAACTCTTCTTCAGATACTTCCTCCATTAAAGACCTGTTGTCCTCCTCCCATACGAATCCTGGAAAGACTTGTGCAACTTGCATGATTGCCCCAATGTTTGCCCCTGCTGGAGCCTTGAAGAGATTTTGAAAATGTTCCACCCCAGTCTCAGCCAATTCCTCAAATGTTTTCTGCCTACGTCCTCTTTCGTCAACCAGACTCCAAATAGTATTTACAGCTTTCCTTCCCTTGGCATAGGCATGAAAAAATTTAGTGTTTTCATCCCCACACGACAGCCAGATAGCCCTACTTTTTAATCGCCAGGTCTCCTCTCGATCTAGTAGCAGTGTATTCCTACGCCCCACCAGACCAACCAGGGTATCTTTAGATGCCTGGTTCAGCATACCCCCCCCATGCGAGTCCATAATGGATTCGATATCCATCTCAATTTTTCGTAATTCAATATCCTCTCTTCTGCGCTTATCCATAGCCCATTTCTTGATGAGTCCTTTCAATCAGGCAAAGTTTGTTGCAAATTGAAAGGCCACTGTCATTCTGATCTCTAGATTAAAAGGTTTCCAATTGGATAGAATCAATTCACGAAAAGATTCATCCTTTAGCCAAGTCTTGTTAAACTTAAGAGGGCTAGGAGGTTTCTTAGGTCCATTCCGATATTCCAGAAAGATGGGAAGATGATCTGAGCACCCCCCATTACCCACCCATTGCTTCAAAAAGTGTTGTTGTTCCACCATCTTCTCACTGACCAAGAAATGGTCAAGCCTTTTAGCCACACGCCCATCCCCACACCTGTTATTATGCCATGTCGGCTTCAGTTTAACAGGTTCAATGTCGAGCCAATTCCTCTCAATGAGATTTTGAGTAAAGTAATCCGAGAGAGGATCTGGGCGAGCATAAGGCCCCCATACTTCCGCTTGTCCCAGAGAAAAATTTAGATCCCCACCAATGACAGCCAAATCCCCACGAAACAAGTCTATGGAGAAAATATTATCCCAAAAGGGGGGACGATTAATATACGGACCATAAATGTTGAAAACATCAACAGGATCCCCATGATCCAACCCTTACACCGTCATACCCAGGATCAATTCCAAGCCCCAAATATTCAGAGCTTTAACCACACGGGTGTCCCACCCCATAGCTAGACCCCCCGACCGACCCTTTACATCTAGGGTCACAAAAGTCCAGCCACAAAATCAATTCTCCAACTTCTCCTTGATCACATCACCATCATCGAGCGTCTCCTGTAATAACATAATATCTGGATGTTCTAACTCGAACACCCTCCGTAATGCAGGTATTTTGAGGGGACCTGCCAGACCCCTACAGTTGAAGAACATTATCTTCATCGACGACCCTTTTTCTGGGCCTGCACTGATCTAAGTGCCCGTTCTATAGATAATTGCTTCCCTTCAGACAAGTCCTTTTGTGCCCTAGTCTGCACTTTTGCCAAGAAAGATTTCCGTCCCCTACCTCGAGGCACAGGTAGAGAGTCCTTTCCAATACCCCCAGAAGGGTTTTTGGTCCCCGACCTAAGGAAGTAACCAGTGGATACACTGGAAACCCGTTTAGGGGACCCTTCCTCAATCTCACCAAAGTCCAGTGAATTTTTCGGTATCTCCTCTAAAATTGCAGCAGTAGAAGGGGTGATTTCAACCAAGGGGAGAGGTGAGATAGCAAGGTTCCTTAATTTCCCCCCCATCCAATCCATCCTAGAAGCCTGAAAAATATTAGTAAAAAAAATTAAACACAGAGAAGGAGCAAAAGAGGGGATACCCAGAGGAGTCGGCCCCAGACCCGGCTGATCTTCCGTAGACGCCCCTACAACCGCAACCTCCAAAAAAGGAATCTCTTCCTTTGTTGCAACATCAAAAACCACCACCTCAGTAAGCATCTCCTCCACCTCAAACAAAGAGGGTCCCCTGGAAGGTGAAGACACCCCACGACTCGAACCAGTCCCACGATGACCCCGCTGTGGATCACGACCATTGATCGTCCTCACCCCCAAACTACAGTCCACCGCCAAGTGTCCATAGGCGTGACACCTCCGACATTGAAAGGGGATATTCTCATAATCCAATCTCTGCTTAAAGAAAGTATAACCCCAAGACATGTGTATTTCCTCATAGAGGCCCTCACGCACATTGAGGTTCACAAGAATCCGGGCCACCCTACGCAGCTTAGAGACCTTGAATGACATATCCGCCTCCAGAAAAGTGCCCAGAATGTTACCAATACAGATAAAATGTTCCTCAATCCAATATTTCCTTGGCAGAGTCGGAAGCCGAACCCAAATCGGCACAACATCCACCCTTTCACGGGAGGCATCAAAATTTGGTGTCCATAATTTAAGCAAAACGGGGCATTGGTTGATAAACCAATTTCTTCCAAGAACCTAGTTCGCATGTTCCTGTTGGGTGAAATTGAGTGCAAACCAACCCCTGGTAAGGCCCTCCAGCTCCGGGAGCACCCCCAAATGTTCAGCCCATGAGGAAGTAATCCACTGCTCAATCGCCTGAATAGAAACATTCTTACCAATGATCTTACCAACCACCGTCATGGAAGCCATTTAAACAATTTGTGTCCACCGGATGTCCTCCCCTAGCGCATACGAGCATGCCACTTTCTTATTCTTTACAAAAGCCTTCTGGCGACGGTTTGTGCCGCAGCCTCCCACCCGTAACCCCGCAGGTTCAGTTCCACCCCTTGAGTCACTAGAGGGACCAAAGCCCTCAGTTTCAGTGTTCACAAATCTTTCCACTGCCGCCCCCGAAGTAGGAATCCCTAATGCCGATTCAGAGCCCTCCTCTCCGGGCACTTCATGGACCGCCTCTCCCTGATCTGCCGGATTCACCACGGCCTCTAAATCCAGAGGAAGAAAAATGTCTTCGTTCATAGGAGACTCCCTAACCGAACCCAGAAGAGCCTCATTCCTAACCCCTGTGAGTGCCACCGAGTCCTCATGTGCACACAGAGGAGAATCAACAAAAAATACCAATGGCGAGAAGGTCCCCCCCAGTTCCGCATGCAAAGTAGACGACAGAGAAACATCACCCCAACAGTTTGTGCTCAACACACCCAAACCAAAACCGCCCGAAGAATAACGGAAAACCCCCTCCGGCAACAGATCCGTTGTATAATCCACCTCATCCTCCATACCCATGACGATCACCAACAAAGAACCCTAGAAAAAACGGTAACTTCTCCCTCCCAACCGGTGACCATGCGTAGAAAAACCCCATGGTCAATACATCCACGTTAACAGCCACCCTAGACAGGTAAAAGCAGAAAAAACCCTGACCTGAAAAATATCCCCATCGTTTTCCAAAGCCATTAAACAACAGTGCTAATCAGAAGCTGTCCAGGTGTAAGTCCTGCCCACATGAGCCTGACAGCCTCTCCTAGGACTGTCAAGGTCAGATCAACACACAGGCCTAGGCCCAGCCGATCGACCCCACCGCTCCCGTCGTACCCACCAATGTCTGTTAGTGCAGAGCGGTAGAATATGGTTTTAAAAATATTACAATAACAATTGTTATTATAATATATTTCTGGAATTGGATGGGATTAGGGTATATAATAATAAAAAATAATATATATAAGGGAAAGTAAAACCACAGGTTGTTTTCTTTAAAACCATGTGTTTTTTTTAAATCACATGTTGTTTTTTTTAATATTTTTTTTCTTTTTTTCTCTTTTTTATTTTATTTCCTTTTTTGTATTCTTGGATTATTTAACTTATGGTTGTGTTTGAATTTTGTAGCAGAATAATATATTTTTAGATTAACTTGAAAATAGTGAGTAAGGGCCGGATCAACCTTGCTCTGATACCAATGTAATCGAGTTTGGTTTACTATGTTATAAACTAGTTCTTGTTCTTATTACCATGAATCCATGGATGAAAATAAGTAAATAAATATATAAAATGTTATTGAAGATAAGACGATACTTACAAATGATTGACCTACCTTAAATATGGCTTGGGAACCAATCCAAGGAGTCACGTCCTCTTACATTAAATTAGTATTTATTATTTAATTATTAATTATTAATTTACATTTATTATTTATATTTTTATTATTATTTATGTTCGTAACATTGTTGCACACAATAGTGCAAAGATAACATAGATCATCCTTGAGCAAAGTCACTCAAGGATTTTCACACCCTCCATATGCATTATAAGCAATGATAATGACATGAATCATTTAATGTGTTGAAAGTGTAGCAAGTTGTTTGTTGTGTGGGGAGATTGGAAAACCCACGAAAAGAACCATGGAAAGGTTGGTTCTATACATGTGGCTTTGACTTCAAGCTCAAATGATTTCTCATGAACCATATTAGGGCCTTTGGCCATGGTAATTATCTTCAAATGGAAGCTAATACTTATTCCTTTGAATATTAAGAGAACCAAGGTTATGAAGATGATGAACCATATGGAGTTCACACCCAAAGAAAATACAAACAATATTAATAACCACTTGGTATTTTGTTCTACCACTGGAATCAATGGGAATTATGCAGTTTAATTAACATAGCCATTGAAATTAAAGTATTTATTTCTAAAAAAGTAGTTCATTGAGCTTATAGTGTGTGAAACATGATCTTAATATTGCGAGATCGTATTTTTCAAGTTTGTGTGCATGAAATGTAAAGTGAATATTATATGGGAAAACAGCTCTAGAACAATAATTCGAAGTGAATACGTACTCAATCCATGGAAAGTGTGGTTTATTGAGATAATTCGTAGAAGTTGCAGGAGCATGCAAGGTTGCAGCTACACATTCCACCGAAAATTGTTTGAATAGATCCACAAATACATAACTAAATCCATGTTTCATTCTTGTTTGTTTGGTGGAATGCTGACCATCTAGATTTCATGGAAAATAAAGTAGGTTTAGACCTGGAAAAATCATGGCATCAAGAACCCATTATTAGAATCATGGAATGGGGAACCCATCAATTGAATCATGGAATGTAGGGCCCTTTGTTGTGTCAATCCCTATTGTCATGGAATGTAGTGGAACCTTCTCCTTACACCCCTTTAGTCTACATTGCACAAATGGGGGAGATATTACTAGTTTGAATTCAAGTAGTAGGATATATTGTTTAAGGGAGGGGCATGGCCTTCAAGTGAGGTTGGTAAAGGGTGCAACGAAGGGATGAGATGTTAACGGTAGTTCAATGTGGAGGATTGAATGTGACAATGGGATAGGTCATTTGATGAGGAAATGTCACCGAAGGCAGACACAAGGAACCATTGAGAGGATGTTTAGAGGGAGAGTGTAAACATGAATATTTCACCTTCTGCGGACAAATGCTATTCCTATGGTTTGAATGGTTCAGATTCAGAACAAATGAGTGAATGAAAAAGGATGAACACCTTCCCTGGATGTCGTAGACACCTGGAATGCTGCTTCAATAGTGAACCTATGTACCTACAAACAGATCAAACATGCAAACACATCAAAGCTACCAGAAAATCATCTACTTATCCATGTTAGTGACTAAGGAATCTAACAACATGTACATGTGAAATCAAAACAACAGTAATGTGGGATGTAAATAATCTTTGCATTAAAGATGTATGGAGAAGCCTACAACCATTTCCTTAGTGTTGACAAGAATCTCCATGAGACAACCACTTCATCCCCATAAGCTCCAACTTTTCTCTTTATGCTCTCCAATGGCTTGGGCTAAGTGGTCAATCCAATAGCATAACAATACCTCTATAGTTCTCCCCCCTCAACCATGGGAATGAGCCTGTATTTATAAGGCTCAATGGATAGGAATAGTTGAGAGATTTTTGGATGAGCTGGCCTCTAAGATCCTATGATGGGGAATCTTGAGCTCAACTGACCCACAATGATAGGGATAAGGGAGGACACGAGGCTCATGATCTAGAAGCCTTGAGAAAATTATCTTTTCCCATTTTAGGGTATCGCTTTTCTTCTCTTATGACAGAGCAGTTTAGATGAGAAACACTTATGGACCAAAGACCATAGGTGGTGGCACCGCTTATGGAAAGTAGGATACAGGCAGTGCGACAAGGTACCACTCGTGGGTCACAAGGAAAATGTGGTGCTGAGTTTTTTCATGTAGAATTGACAAAAAAATAGGTTTCCACTCTAAGTGCTGGGATTAAGGGCAAACATGTAAGTAAAAGGTCTTATCACATGGTGGTGACAGGATTTGGGTATAACAGAATGCCCCCCAAAGCATGAGACTTAGAGGGATACGATAAACGAGAGTTTTGAGAGAATAAGTTGTCACTTCGAGGTGAAAATGTCAGCTCGATCGAAGCATGCCGTCAAGTAGGCATCCGTAGTACAACAATATTTTTGACTCAAAGACACAAGTAAAAAAATCATGGCTGCAGACCAATACAAGGCAGATCCATGGGAGGAATAAACAAGCATGGCTACTAGAATACATCCTAGATCCATGTGATAGAGGACTCAAACTTGGACATAGCTACCAGACATACAACATAGATCTATGTCATATAGATGCAAATTTGAGCATAGCCATGACCATACAAATGTGGATCCATGCTAGATATACAAAACTCCATCACAACCTGGGGAAAAGCAATGAGTGGTTAAACAAATACCTGGGGTCTTCATCTTGTCTTCCACAAAGTACGATTCTATCCATGTGATTACAATGATCTGAAGTCGAACATCGTAGAAACCACTTGATTAGCAGTCAATGATGTGAACCATTCACAAGTGCGAGGGAGATCACCATTGATGTCAATGATTCCCAAGGTACCCTAGTACAATCTACTGAGTGCGAATAGATGTCCTGATGTCAAACACCCAGTCGATTCTATCGATAAAAGGTCAATGATGTGAACCTATGTCGAGAGCGAGATAATTTGTCATTAAGGCATATAGATCTCAAGGTACTAATTTTTTGTTTCTAAGACTATTTCTCGGATGATTAGCTAATGTCGATGGGAATAGTATTGTCGAAGGAGGGCCATGATGAGTCCTACATCGACGACATGAAACTTGGAACATAGTTCTGGAATGATGTGAATGTAGTAACCATAGGACTGACTCAAAAGTGCTGACGTAGAGACTATTTTAACTACAGAGGTAAACTTCTTCAACTTCCCTTTGAACATTGGGCGGCATGACAAAAGACTTGGCAGCATGACTAAACCAGACAAACACACAGTGCGACAGGGGACAATGCATTCTTTTGAAAGACTCAAAGGAGTGACGTGACTCATGAAAGTGGATCGTCATGAAGATCAACGGAATACCCAATTGAGTGAAATGATATGCAGACAAGTGCCATGTTCAAAGGTAATGACAAACTACTGCCAGTTGTTTGCAAAATGATTCCCTTCCCATTTCCCCCATCATGGTTGATGAGTGCCTCTTTTTGGTTTTATGAGTTTAAAGAGGGTAACAAACACTCGGTATTGCTCATTCAAATACAAGTCCAAAATCATATGTTTTACGAACCTGAGAGAGGAGGGGTTCGTTCCCAAAAATGGGTCTCTCAATGTTTAATTTAACGAGTCCAATGAAAGAAAACTCGGTATCGTTCATGTTTAGAGAGTCTGAATGATCACGGAAGAAGACTCCAAAGGGTCCTTTTTCGTATGATTTAGTCCCTAAGGCCCGAAAAAGTATAAAATCATACCTTAGAGAACTCTTCTAGTCATGATTGGCTGGAGTGTTCCTTTTTCGTAAATAGTCTATCCGAACCGAAAAAGTGATAACCTACCATCGGAGAGACGACTCTTCAAATACTTTTACGAGTATGAAGAATACAAGTACTCGACTATCTTTTCACATTTTAAGAGTACGAAAAGAGCTTAAAGAGGACTCTATTAACCTTTTTCATGTTTGAATCTAGAGCATGAAAAGGTAATAAACTAAGCTCAAACCACTTTTCATGTTTTAACCAGAGCACTAAAAATGAAAAGTAAGCTCAACACCATCTTACTGTTTTTAATGAGCTCGAAGATCAATTGAAAGAATGCTCAAAGATTGGTTTCATTTTTACGTAAGCTCGAAACCAATGGGTAAACTATGCTTGAAAAATCCCATTAATATGATATACAGAGGTTGGAATCTTGCCCCCAACATGATTTCTAGCGAAGCTTACCCCTAGCATGGTTTCTAGCGGCTTGACATGCCCCCAAGCTTTGTTTCATTTGATGATTATTCTTCCATACCCAACCTAAAAACCTGGTTACTAATGTGAAAATGTTCACCAGGGGGGTAGGAAGAACGAGAATCGGGCAGGTGAAAAGAAGGTTCAAGTTCTAACACTAAAGGGAAGACTTGACTCAAGGGAAGGGGATCTGTTTCATTTTTACACAAGCCTGAAACAGAAGGTAACTATGCTTGGAACATGGTTTCATTTTTATGCAAGCTTGAAACCAAAAGGTAAACTATGCTTGAGGAGATCCATTTCATTTTTTAACGAGCTTGACATAGAATAGGAACTTCGCTCATCAGGATTTGTTTCGTTTTTTAATGAGATTGACACAGAATGGGAACTATGATCACCACATGGTTTCATTTTTATGCAAGCTTGAAACCAAAAGGCAAACTATGCTTAAGGAGTGGTTTAATTTTTTAACGAGCTTGAAACCAAAAGTAAACTATGCTCAAGAATGATTTCATTTTTATGCAAGCCTGAAACCAAAAGGTAAACTATGCTTGAGGAGATCCATTTCATTTTTTAATGAGCTTGACATAGAATGGGAACTTTGCTCATAGGCATCTATTTCATTTTTTAACGAGCTTGACACAAAATGGGAACTATGCTCACAAGGATATGTTTCATTTTTTAACGAGCTTGACACAAAATGGGAACTATGCTCACCACATGGTTTCATTTTTATGCAAGCTTGAAACAAAAAGGTAAACTATGATTAAGGAGTGGTTTTATTTTTTAACGAGCTTGAAACCAAAAGTAAACTATGCTCTCGAACCTGATCCTACCCAACATGATATCCAAAGGTTGGTAGGTTGCCCCCATTTCATAAAAGCTAGCGGCTTAGATCCATTATGATGCCCATAGACTAGATCCATGCCACCACTTTACCTATGATGGGAAGAATCTAACTAGAAAAAGGGGAAGGAACCACAAGAACATGTGGCACATTCAGGGCAATCTAATTACTAGGGGTAATGCGATGGTCAGGTGTAACAAAGGAAAGCTGATCAATGGTCACAATCTTCCAGTCATGGGGAAAATGCATAACTCTAAAAAGTGTGGACACTATGGCTTTCATGGCGTAAACATAATCACGTCCAAGGAGTAGGTTGAAATCTAAAGGACCTTGGACCACCATAACATCAATACAGACAATTTTCCCTCCTAATGTAATAGGGAAATAAGGAAGGGTCCCTAAAGGTGCAGTAGGTCTACCATTAAAAGCCAGTATCTGATCGGTGGATGGCACAAGCTGAGGTGAACCTAAAACTTGCCAAGCAGTTGAGGATATAATACTAACAGAAGCCCCTTCATCAACAATAGTGTGAAGAATTGCCTAGTAGTAACATTCACAACTATCTAGAAAGGAACACTCAAATGAAGACAAGACTCTGTTAGGTTACTCCAGTCAAAGGAAATAACCTCACTACTTGGAGAGGGTTCTGTTGAAACATACAAAATTTCCTCTTGTTGAGAACAATTAGGACGAAGCATAAAAACTTCAGCAAGATTCAGTTCATTCTCTACTAGAAGAGAAGAACAAGACGAATATTTGGTCAAAGAGACTACTTCAGTCTTAACACTCTCTGATGAAAGAGAGGGATTGGGTGGAAATGACATCAACTCGACCACTTCACTCTCCGAAGGAAGAGTGGGATCAATTATAGATGAAATTGAATTGATCACTTGGTCAACCAGCGAGGAATCGAGGGATAAATTACTATCACTTGTTGGAATCACCTATTAATGATTAGTAATATTTACCAACCAACGCGAAGCTTCATCCATGCTTGGACAAAGAAAAGTACGATGCATATCCTTGCATATCAAACAAGGATACAAGTCTTTACCCTTATGAACTTTTACCAATGGGTCACTGGTTGAGGGAGTATCGTTAACATGATGATCAGAGGATGATGACATCGATGGTTTGGACCTTTTAGACCACTCTTCTTGTACATGGGAGAGACCGGGACACTCCTTAAGAAGGTGGCCCCCCTTGCAAAGCTTACAAGGGAACTTGGGTTTTCCGAGTGTTCTCTTAGAACGAGCACCATCAAGAGCAGATGGTTTCTTCTTTTTCTCTTTCTTATCCTTCTTCTTCTTACCCTTCCCTTTCTTCTTCTTCTTATCCACATGACTACTAAGCATAGAGCTTTGGTCAAGCGAAGAAGAAGAAAGAGATGAAGCAACAACCGACGAAGAAGGAGAGGGATTAGGTTGAGGTTGATCCTCTCCCGGAGGAGAGGTGACATTTGAGACATTAGGTGTAACAGGAATTACCAGATTAAATATCCAAACCGGTAATCCTATAGTTAACCCAGGAAGATTTAGAGAGGTAATAAAGGGAGGACCAATACCTTCTCTTGGAGGGAATAAAAAAGGTACACCTTGGAAAGGGACCTCTTGAGTGGTAGTCCCAGAAGAGGATGCCATCTGTAAACTCTCTAATAACCCCCTAACTACCACGCATAAGCAAGTACTACTCAAACTAAAAGCAACAAGCAGACATGTGAAAGGAGTGGATAAGAGTCAGGAACCTCACAGGATAGGCCAAAAGGATAACTCAGATGGTTTGAGGATTCCTCAAAGGGTCTCCCGATATACGTGTTATATTTTTAACATTAAGCTAGCATTATATTTTGATCTTTAACTGAGAGAATAACAAGCACAACAATCAAACACAGAGACAATGAACACAATTTTTTTCCTCGGGGAAACCATAAATGGAGAAAACCATACAACTTCCTTAGATATAGAATCAACACCAAAAGTAAAACCCCAAAACAGTAAGATGATCTCCCGAAAGCAGTAACCTCTTTCTTCCTTGTCCCAATGTCTTCTTCTTCCTCTGCTATGCGCTACAACTGAGTGTGAGTGAGTGTGTATTAAATAGAGAGGATAGCTTTCTATTTATACTAATTCCCAAATTGACTGAACCCAACTAGGGCTGACTTCACTAGGTGAGTCTAATAACCCTAGTGCCCCGAAACTATGGGGACTTTAACCCTTAACCAATAGGAGGGTTACCCATAATGACTTGACATGACTTTTTTACATTATAGAACCTCCCGATAGGAGCATCGGGGCATGACATGACTCAAGTACATTACAAATACATCCCGGAATAAACATCGGGTTACAATACATAAGAAATACAAGTGAATACATTCTGAAGTTACAATTACATAAACACTCCCTCTTAACTAGAAAGGTATTCTATCGACACAATTTATCAGCACAAGTCTTCTTCTCTGTATCATCATCAAGTTCTCGTCTTCTTCATCTTCAAGTAATCTTCATCATCGGATAAGGATCATCACTCGATTTGGATCATCATCACTGGATTTGGATCATCACTCGATCTGGATCATCATCACTAGATCTGGATCATCACTGGATATGGATCATCACTTAATCTGGATCATCACTGTTGGATCATCATCACTGGATCATCATGGCTGCTATCTCATGATTCTTCTCGTCACAGGAAGTTCTACAGAGCCAACCCTTTTTCATGCTGGTTGTAGGCCTAACCTCCATGTAGGTCTTCTTCAGTGCTTATATCTGACACCAAGACAGAATGGCCCTCCCAGCACTTACATCTGACCATGAGAGGAACAAATCCAACACCATGTTAGAAAGGCACGCCCAACATTCACATCTGATCATGTAGGAACCAATCCTATAATCACATCAGAAAGGGCCAGCGCTCACATTCACCAGCATGATAGGACACAACTACTATCATCTGTGAAAAGGCTCAGCACTTACAACCACTAGCATGATAGGACACAACTACTATATTCTGTGGAAAGGCACAACACTCACATCCACCAGAATGATAGGACACACCTACTATCATCTCTGGAAAGGCTCAGCACTTACAATCACTAGCATGGTAGGACACACCTACTACCATCTGTGAAAAGGCACATCACTTACAATCACCATCATGGTAGGACACACCTACTACCATTTATGAAAAGGAACATCTCTTACATCTGACCATGGAAGGAACTTAATCCTCTAACCATGTTAGAAGGGCACTCAGTCCCAGACTGAGGGTTCTTGGTAACTGACCAGGTGCCTCCATTCACCTAGAGAATGGAAACAACCCTTATATTTGATCAAGTGGGAACACATCCCTCAATCACATCAGAATTGCCATGCACTCATATCTGATCATGTGAGAACACATCACACAGTCATATCAGAATGACCCTCAGTCCCAGACTGAGTTTTCCTGGTAACTCACTAGGCATATCCATTCGAAGAATTGAAACAACCCTTATATTTGATCAAGTGGGAACACATCCCTCAATCACATCAGAATGGCCATGTGCTCACATCTGATCATGTAAGACTACAACTTACAATCGTATCAGAAAGGCCCTCAATCCTAGACCGAGTATTCTTGGTAACTCACCAGGCAGCTCCATTCCAAGAATGGAAATAGCCCTTATATTTGATCATGTAGGAACCAATCCTATAGTCATATCAGAATGGCTCAACGCTCATATCTGACATGGAAGGAACCAATCCTCTCACGATGAAAAAATGGCTCAACCCTTACATCTGACCATGGAAGGAACCAATCATCTCACCATGTCAGAATGGCTCATGGACTCATCACTTCCCCTTTGAAGGAACCTCGGTCTGGGGAACACTGAGCTTCTCCTTGAAGTACTCAAACTTCACTCTGGTCAATGGCTTCATTAACACATCAACTATCTGTTCTTTCCTCACAACATACTGGATCTTCACTGCTCCCCTCTGCGCCATATCCCTAATATAGTGATACTTGATCTCGACATGCTTCGACTTGTCATGGAACATCGGGTACTCCGACAACTTCACACAACTCTGTTTGTCGCAATATATACAAGTAGCATCCAACTGGAGATCAAATAAATCAGACAGTAGCTTCCTTAGCCATACTGCCTCACAACTAGCTGAACAAGCTACGACATACTCTGCTTCAGTTGTACTCAGTGCCACACATGATTGCTTCCTGCTAAAACAAGAGATCACACATGATCCCATACTGAAGCAACACCCTGAAGTGCTCTTCCTATTGATGGCACTTCCTACCCAATCTGAATCAACATAACCCTCCAAGTTAATCTTCTGACTCGCCTCATACTTGAGCCCATAATCAACTGTACCCTTCAGTTACCTTAGAATATGCTTTGCAGCAATCAAGTGAACATGTCTCGGATCTATCAGGAACTGGCTCAAGGTGTTCATATCAAAGCAAATATTTGGTCTCGTGTTCATTAGGTACATCAAGGACCCAATCATCTGATGATACATCATAGCATCAACCATCTCTGATGAAGCATCACTCAATAGCTTCAGGTTCAATGCCATAGGTGTGGCCATAGCCTTGTAGTCCATCATCCCAAACCTCTTCAAGATATCTACTGTATATTTCCCTTGTCCTAGGGAAATTCCATCTGCATTCTGCTACACCTCCATGCCCAGAAAATAATGCATCATACCCAATTCATTCATTTTGAACTCGGCAGCAAGCTTCCTCTTCATATCAGCAATCAACCCATCCATACCTGTTACAAACAGATCATCTACATACAGTAGGAGCATCATTGGGTTGCCATATTCAACCTTGTAGTAAAGGTTGGAATCTGCTTTACTCTTAGTAAATCCCAAAATGGATATAAAGTTGTTAATTCTGTCATACCATGTCTTGGGTGCCTGCTTCAAACTATACAGGGCTTTCTTCAATCTACACACATGAGACTCCCTTTCATGTGTCTCAAAACCAAGTGGCTGCTCTACATACACTTCCTCTTCCACTACACCATTCAAGAAAGCAGTCTTGACATCCATCTGGTGTACCCGCCATTTCATCACTGTAGCCAGAGCAAGTACTGATTTGATGGAAGTGTATCTGGCTACAGGTACAAAATTTTCTTCATAATCTATTCCTTATTTCTGGGAGAAACCACAAGCAACAAATCTTGCTTTATATTTTTCAATGCTACCATCTACAACATGCTTGATCTTGTAGATCCATTTGGAAGATACGACAGACTTCCCTTCTGGTCTTGGGACAACATCCCAAACATCATTCTTCATGATCGATTGATACTCTTCGATCATAGCATCCTTCCATTCTTTCTGGTCTATCGCTTCTTCATAATTGGAAGGTTCTTTATCGATGAAATCACATAATAAAGCTACATATCCGGAGCAGGATCTGGTCCTATTTCTTTCTCTGTGATTCTCTTATGGAGCCCCATATCTTTTCACACCTTGGATAGCTTCTCATACCCAAGCATGTTTCCTCTTGTGAGGATTCTTCTCCTGAGGTGGATCTACAGGTTCTTGTGGTTCTTCAAATTCTCGACTTTCTTCTTGAGTTTCTTCATTCATGGTTGTATCATGAATCCTGGGTGCTTCCACTTTTTCAGGAACTTCAGCAGGCTTCTTTCTGGATTTGTTGTAAGCTAAGACTTCGTCAAATGTCACATCCCTGCTGATGTCAATCTTCTTGAATCCTGGGAAGTATTTTCTGTAAGCTTCAAGATTTCATAGTATCCCACAAATATACCCTTCTTTCCTGAAGGATCTAATTTCGTCCTCTTCTCTTTTGGAATATGTATGTACACTGGACAGCCGAATATTCTGAGATTGTTGACTTCTGGTTTCTTTTTGGAAAAGAATTCTTCAGGTGTCTTGTTCTTGAGTACTCTATGTGGAGTATGGTTCTGTACATACATTGTTGTCCTTGCAGCTTCTGCCCATAGATGCATAGGAAGATCTTGATCATGAAGCATAGCTCTTGCAGCTTCCATGATAGTTCTATTCTTCCTTTCTGCAATCCCATTCTGTTGTGGATTATATGGGGTGGAAAACTCCCTCTTAATCCTTGACTCTTTGCATAACTCTTTGAATTCATTTGAGGTGAATTCTCCGCCATTATCTGATCGAAAGGTCTTGATCTTCTTTTTTGTGTGATTCTCGATCAAGGCTTTGAATTCCTTGAACTTGTTGAATACTTCATATTTTTTCTTCATGAAGTAAATCCATGTATTCCTAGAAAAGTCATCAATGAAATAAACATAGTATACATACCCGCTTAGCGATCTTGATGACATTGGACCGCATACATCGAAGTGGATGATTTCCAAGATTCCTTTTGCTTTGCTCTCGCTACTTGGAAATGTCTTCTTTGTGTTCTTTCCTTTCGCACATCCTTTGCAGATCCCATCATGTTTTGCTTGTATTTCTAGAAGACCTTCAACAACTTTGCTTGCAAGTGGTAGTGCTCTGTAATACACATGTGAAAGCCTTCTATGCCAAAGTTCATTTGGCTCTACTGTGTCATGGACCAAGGCTTGTTTTGGATGGCCCTTCAATTTGTACAAACCTCCTTATTGTTCTCCAATCACTACTGCATCATCAATAGTCTTTCCCTTTGGCCACATGATGACTTGGACATCTATAAATGCAACCCTCATTCCTTTTGCATCTAATACAGATATGGAGAGGAGATTCTTCTTTAGTCCTGGTACAAACAATACTTCCTTCATTGTCATAGACTTTCCAGAGTCTAGCTTATAGGAGGATTCCCCACTACCTTTTAATGGATACTGGTTGTCATCTTCGAGCTTCACCTTGTGAGGTGATTCATGTTCTGATAGTTTCACAAAGGATTCCTTGAATCCTGTCATATGTTTGGTAGCCCCACTCTCTATAAGCCAATCATTGCTTCCATGAGTAATGTTTCCCATAAAAGCGGAAATCAAAACATATTCTTCATCACTTGAAGAATCTTCACTTTCATATATGGTTCTCTTTGTAGAATGTTTATCATCCTCTGCAGCATGAGCATGATGTCTTCTCTTGTTTCCCTTCTTCTTATGAGAGACATTTTTGTTTCTAGGACATTCTCTAGCATAGTGTCCTTTCTTGTCACATGTATAACATCTGATTCTAGACAAATCTTTTCTAGTGTTATCTTTGTGAGAGTGCTTACCTATGGGGTGATGAGAGCTTCTTCTAGTTTTCTTGAAGTGTACCATGAGAGATTGATCTTCACTTCCCATCTTTTCTTCTCGAGCTGCTATTCGAGCCTCTTCTTGAGAGCACTCTTCCCATAGTCTGCTGAACTTGACTAACTTCTTTCTGGCACAAATTCCTTGAATAAAGGAGTCCCATGATCTAGGGAGACCATTCAAGGTGGTCATTACAATCTTTGCATTCTCCACTTCTTTATCTACTGCTTCTAGCTGTTCCTTGATCTGAGATACCCTTGTAAAGTAAGAATGGATAGTTTCTGCATTCTGGATCTTTACATTCTTCACCTAGTTTCTCAGAGTCATATTCTGGTTTATGTTCTTCCCTTCAAACAATTTGGTTAGGGAATCAAACATAGCTTTAGGTGTCTTTAGGGAGGACACCTGTGGTATGAGGTGATCCTTGATTGAATCAGCAATAATGCTCTTTTCCATAACCAACTTCTTCTTATGTAAGGTCTTAGCCTCATCTCCCTCTAGAATTGGAACCTCCTCATTGATGTAGGAGTCCAACTCATTCTCTTCCAGGACCAAGGAGATCCTATACTTCCATGCTCGGAAGTTGTCAGCTCCCTCAAGCTTTTCATCAAGATTGGTATGATGAGACATATTAACTAAGAACCTCAAATGGAAATACAAAATATTTAGATCTTACCAGGTCAAGATGTATGATCTAGATTTGGAGCTGAAATTCTGCAGTGTTGGTTTAGGAGCAGATTAGGGTTTTGCTTTTTTGGAGTTATGTCCTACCAAATGCTTTGATTTTGATCCCTAACTTCGATTTTGAGGAGTAGATCAATCCAGGCCTTGGCTCATTGAAAAATTCCACTTCTATGGAAATCCCTAATTTCTAGCAATAGTCTCGGGTCCAAAACTGAAAAACCTCAGAATTGGATTCTGCTTCGACAGAAAGATGCACCCTAGGGAGGAGAGTTATTCCAGCCTTATTTTGCTGAAAATATGTGGAGAGAGATCCACAAAGTAGGAAGCCCTAGTTCCCACATCTACACAGTGTCTTCTTCTCATGTTAGCTCTGATACCATGTTAGATTTTTAACATTAAGCTAGCATTATATTTTGATCTTTAACTGAGAGAATAACAAGCACAACAATCAAACATAAGAGACAATGAACACAGTGTTTTTACTTGGGGAAACCATAAATGGAGAAAACACCGCAACTTCCTCAGAGATAGAATCAACACCGAAAGTAAAACCCCAAAATAGTAAGATGATCTCCCGACAGCAGTAACCTCTTTCTTCCCTGTCCCATTGTCTTCTTCTTCCTCCTCTATGCGCTACAACTGAGTGTGAGTGAGTGTGTGTTAAATAGAGAGGCTAGCTCTCTGTTTATACTAATTCCTGACTTGACTAAACCCAACTAGGGCTGATTCACTAGGTGAGTCTAATAACCCTAGTGCCCCGAAACTGTGGGGACTTTAACCCTTAACCAATAGGAGGGTTACCCACAATGGCTTGACATGACTTGTTTACATTATAGAACCTCCCGATAGGAACATCAGGGCATGACATGACTCAAGTACATTACAAATACATCCCGGAATAAGCATCGGGTTACAATACATAAGAAATACAAGTGAAGACATTCCGAAGTTACAATTACATCAACAATACGCAAGATACGTGGGATCTCAAATTGGTAGTAGTGTTGTCTAATGCACAACTGTTCACAAGGGGCCTAAATATATACAATCAAGTATGTGAAGTAACTTTCGATATAACTCAAGGGTACGTGAAAGGCCATTCGATATACCAACTGTACGTGGAAGAACCATGCAAGTCCTGGGTTATAGTGCAGACAAATTAACGACAGCTCCTACGTTTTACGACGCCCGAACAGGTCACTAACTTGTCACTCAAATTGCTAAAATTTTTAACGTAGTATTACCGTTAATTTTATCTTGTGCATTTAGGTGGAACCATGGAGTGAAAACTTGAAATTAAAGAAGATGCACACTGATCTATATGATAATGTAATTTTTCCTTTTCAATGAAATTCTACCTAAGAGAGGGAGAGAGATTTACTCTTCTTCCCAAAAATGCACACCCAAATGCAAATGCAATTCTATCTTTTCAAACGAAAAGTGAAATATCAATGCACCCCAAACAATCTTCAAAGCAAATAAGAAAGAGATCTAGAGAACATCAAACATAAATAAACCAAAAATGTTTCCTATCTTTTCATGCTTGAAAAAGATGCATAAAAACTTAATGGAAAGATGATTTCACTAACGTTTCCAAACGAAAATAACTCTAATGCATGCATAGCTGAAAACATATATTTCTTCTTAATGAAAGTAAGATCTAGAATTTCAAACAATCGTGCACAAAACAAGAATAAAATCGTTCAACAACGCTTGCGAATAAAGCAAAGGAGAGAGAAAACTAAAAATTTTCTTTGAAATAGACAAGGAAATGAAGAACCAATATTTCCTACAAAGCACTGAAAAAATCAGCATGCAAAAGGAAACAAGAATCACCCCAAGCAAAGAAAGACTCAAAATAAACATGGATCACTCACGCATTCCAAGTCCAAAACAAACCAAAACCTACTCATGAAAATGAAATGTATATTTTCCAATTCCAGCGAATAATATCTATAGAAAGGAGAAAGAGGTTTCAAGCAAATAAAAGAATGTAAACTCCAATGCAAGAAACATAAACTCTCTTTGAATGCAGAAGGAATATAACAATCAAAGCGACTGCAGAAAGTAAGCCAAAAACACACAAAAATCATCAAAAAGTAAGCCAAAAACATACAAAAATCAAAATACAAAGTCTAGAACAGGGCCTACTTGGCATCGTGCCGGAGGGGTCTTGATAGAAAAATTCTGGACCAGCACCGCTTCTGAATAACAGGACTCAGGCGATGGCACCATGCATTGCTAACAGGTTTTATGCGATGGCACCGCTTGTTGCCAACAATGCATGAAAAGTTCCCTGAATAAATCCAAAACACAAGGAGAACGAAGGATCAAGTTAGAAATTGATCAGATCAAGGCAAAATTGATGGATTGACAGTAAACAAGAGCATAAAAAGTTGAAACAATTTAAATCTAAACAGATCCAAAAGTTTCAAACCAAAATTCACTGAGTTAGATAGTAGATCTGATTGAAGAGAGTTGGAGATGGACCCTGGATTCGGACAAGACTTCAAGAACTGAGGAAGATCATATCAACCGATATATGCACTGCTCCCTAGTGGAGTCGCCAGATTTGTAACCAGGAATATTTCACCTTCTGCGAATAGAAGTTGTTCCTCTGGTCTGAATGGTTCAGATTCAGAACAAATGAGTGAACGAAAAAGGATGAAGACCTTCCCTGGATGTCATAGACACCTGGAATGCTGCTTCGATAGTGAACCTGCGTACCTACAAATAGATCAAACATGCAAACACATCAAATCTACCAGAAAATCATCTACTTATCCATGTTAGTGACTAAGGAATCTAACAACATGTACATGTGAAATCAAAACAACAGTAATGTGGGACGGAAATTAGCTTTGCATTAAATATGTATGGAGAAGCTTACAACCATTGCCTTAGTGTCAACAAGCATCTACACGAGACAAACACTTCATCCCCATAAGCTCCAACTTTGCTCTCTATGCTCTCCAATGGCTTGGGTTAAGTGGTCAATCCAACAACATAACAATACCTCTATAGTTCTCCCCCCTCAACCATGGGCATGAGCCTGTATTTATAAGGTTCAATGGATAGGAATAGTTGAGATATTTGTGGATGAGGTGGCCTCTAAGATCCTATGATGGGGGATCTCGAGCTCAACTGTCCCACAATGATAGGGATAAGGGAGGACACGAGGCTCATGATCTAGAAGCCTCGAGAAACTTCTCTTTTTTCCATTTTACCCAGGGTACCGCTTTTCTTCTCTTATGACAGAGCAATTTAGATGAGAAACACTTATGGACCAAAGACCATAGGCAGTGGCACCGCTTATGGAAAATAGGATACAGGTGGTGCGAAAAAGGTATCGCTCATGGGTCATAGGGAAAACGCAGTGCTAATTTTTTTCATGTAGAATTGACAAAAAACATAGGTTTCCACTCTAAGTGCTGGGATTAAGGGAAAACATGTAAGTCAAAGGTCTTATCACATGGTGGTGACATGATTTGGGTATAAAAGAGAGTGGTCACCAAGAGGGGTTCATTGTAAGCATGGACTTAATGGTCATTCCACCTCTATATGCATGGACTTAATGGTCATTCTATGCATGAATTCATGATAGGAGTGCATGCATACTATATAATAAGTAATACATAAATGGATAAGTAAGAATAACTAAAAATATGTATGATGATTAATAATTACAATTATTTCTTGGGCTTATATAAGCCTGTCTTGCACCTTTTCACCAAAGGGCATGACTATTGACTTTAATTATTATTTACCAATAATAAATTGATATTAATTTATTATTATTTTATTGTTACATTGCCTTCCCCTTAAGGGAAGCTTTGTCCTCAAAGCTTATTTGACGACAATGATTATGTCTATTTTTTACTTGTAATGTTATCTTTTGATCTTTTGTCTTTAGTAATTGTGACATTTGATGAAATGAGGCGATACGAGTTACGAATTCCCCAGAAGAATTGTCACATCCTCTCTGATGTGGTCCATCCCAAATCTATTTTTATCGAAGCTATTTGATCACTTTGTGGGATGGGTCTTCTTGTTTGTTGTTTTGTATTTTGATTTGATATTCTTGCTCATTTGACATCATCTCTCCTCTGTGTGTGTTCATTTTGACCTTGTCATTGGTCAAAAGGAAATTTATAATTGGGCTGCCGATAAGGAGTTTTTGTTGTTTGTTCTTCTACTGGATTGAATTCTTTTTTAACTGTATCGATGAGTAGATTTGTATTTGCTTATTTTTCCTCAACTTGTTTTTTTGAGCCCAAAGGTTTTGATGTCCTTTCCTGAATGTTCTCCGACTTGCTTCCGAGTAAATCTTTATCATTCTTAATATTCCTAATCGTTTCTTCATGTGATTTCACATTGCCTTTAAACTCTAATAGTTTCTTTTGTAGATCTCAATTTTCCTCCTATATCTTTTGATGGTGATGTACTCTATCTTTCTCCTTCTTGACTTGAAGGAGCAACTTCTGATTATGATATCTTAAATGATATATCTCTTCTTCTTTATCCATGATGACTTTGTCGAATTATTTATGCATCTTTTGTCTTGATTTTTGATTTTCTTGTGGAATTATCTTCAAAATGTATTTGAAATCTTCAAATGACACATCCTCTAAATCCAATTTCATTGAAACATCTTGTAGTGTGATTTGCTTCTTCTTATATGAAAACATTACAAAAATTTTCTTCATATTTAAGATGACTGATCCCATTGTTTCCATTCAGGGTGAACCTAGAATGACGTCGACTTCGTTTAAATATATAGCCGAAACATTGAATTGGGATGTGAATGTGTATTCATTAACTGTTAGTTGTAAGTTCAAAGTTTCATATTGCTTCGCATCACAGTTATATCTCTTTTCGACTATACTTGATTCTGGAATTAATAATGATTTTCCAAATAGCAATGCGGATACCTTTTCCTTAAATAGATCCTTGAAGTTTTAGGATGTTAACGACTACTTATGAGTAGGTGTTAGGGAATCTTTCTTGATTTTCACCATAAGACTCCATTTTTGCTAACATTTGTTAGATAATAATAATTAGTTTAATTAATTAATAATATTATTATTATTAATGTTGTATAAACTATATATATAGTTTAATAAATATTTTTTAACAATAGATAATTATTATTTCAAAATAATAATTATTATTATTATAAAATCTATTTTTTAAGTTTTGAAAATACAATGATAATTATATTTTCCTAAACAATGGCCCTTTTTTTTTTGAAATAGATTATTTAAGAACTTCAATAACCTTTCATATAAAAGTTTAGTTTCTTTATACAAAATCTTTTTAAATTACTTCATTTATCTTTTTAGTAAATTCTTTCAATATAATAATGAGTAAGAATACTCTTGTAACTTTTTAAATTACTTCCTTTATCTTGTTAGTAAATCCTTTCAATATAATAACGAGTAAAAATATTCTTTTAACTTTTTAAATTACTTCTTTTATCTTTTTAGTAAATCCCTTCAATATAATAATGAGTAAAAATACTCTCGTAACTTTTTAAATTACTTCCTTTATCTTCTTAGTAAATCCTTTCAATATAATATGAGTAAGAATACTCCCGTAACTTTTTAAATTACTTCATTTATCTTCTTAGTAAATCCTTTCAATAAGAATACTCCCGTAACTTTTTAAGTAATCAACCATTTCTTAAAATGTAAGATAGGTTATCACTTATATAGTTATGTATTTGATATATAATTTTGCATAGAGTGGAGCGGTGGAGAAATGGAGTGTGAGCAGGTGCATGAGATATTTTTAACGAAGTGGGGAGGTGGAAGTTTGAATGGCCAATGGAAAAAAAATTGGTCAAGGACCAACTGGCTCAAAAATTATGAGATGACAGCTACTAGTCGGTGATCAATGAAGCTCGAGGAAATCCTTCTTTGATACCATTGAAGCATTAAAATCCGCTTTTTAGGTAAAAACGCAATGTAGATTGAATAAGTAATCCATACATGGATAAGTAAGAATAATTGATAGCATGTATGATGATTAATAATTACAATTGCTTGGGATTATATAAGCATGTCTTGCACCTTTTGATGTAGGAGCATCATGGCATGCCAACAATGTGATGAGTTGGTCACATGCTGTGGCATATTTTTGATTTGTTTATTTTGTTGAGTCAGAGTTTGTTAGCCATAGGAAGGATTGTGTATCATGACTCTCTGCTTGGAGATCAAGCATCCAACTATTTGTTTGAGATAGGGATGTTTCTCATCATGCTATGTAGTCGTTTGTTTTCAGTTGCAGGACCACTCAACAAAGGCGATCATAGTTTTAGGTTAAATATACCATTTAGAGAAGATAGAAGGGTTCTGCTCTTCAACATTTAGAATTCCAAGTTTGTAGAGAGAGGATAGACCTGTGTCTGATCCCTACTTGTAATAATTTTGAAGAATCGAAAGGGAGAGATCCAAGTTGTGTGCATTTCCTTTGTTGCTTAATAGAAGGATTAACTGTGTGTTTGTAGGGTTGTTATCCTTTATGCATGTGCCGTGTTGAACTGTGTATCTGTGCAAAATTGACTTCGGCGTTTCCTTGAATGTTGTGTATTTCTGTGAAGTTGTTGAATTCAAACATCAATTTTATGCTTGAATAGTTCAAGTAGGGTGTATATGCATGCATAAGAGTGTTGGGCTAAAGAATCAGGAAGATTGCAACATGGATTGATTAATTTCATGATCACTCGGCGCAACCTGTAGGTTTTTTTCCTTAACAAGTTTTTGCAGAGAACGAACGGTGGATATTGAGTCTACAGATCAAGATATGACGGTCTAGAAGAATCCCGCAATGGAAGTTGCAAGGAGGTTAATAGATCCGCAGAGATGTGAGAGGTTCACACCAAAATTAGATTGACGGTTGGAGTGAAGGCCACAAAGATCTGACGGTTAGGAGAATTGTGGAGAGAAAATTGCGGGGAAACAACTTTGGAAAGTTGGCATCCCGCATTTTGCATCCCGTAACCCGCTTGCAGAAAATCCGTTGCGGAAACAGAATTGCGGGAAGGAAGTTGTGGGGGAACAATTTGGATAATTGACATCCCACATCCCGCAACCCGATTATGGGAAGGTTGTTGCGGAAGGAAAGTTGTGGAGCGCAACGTTGGGTGTTCGAGATTCCGCATCCCGCAACCCAACTGCGGAAACTTTGTTGCGGAAACATAGTTGCGACAAGGCGATTGCTGAGGCGAAATTTGGCCATTGGGATAAATTTGGCCATTAGGATAAATTTGGTAGTCCTGCTAAGTGTAGGAGCCACCAGATCCTAGAAGTGCTGGTTCTGGTTGGCTGAGGGTTATCCCCACCTGCACCAATTTTGGTATCAGAACAGAAGAGATTTCTTGTTAAGGAATTCCACAATTGAGATTGTGGGTAGAATTTTTGAAGGAGCAAGATGAAGCTCATGTGAGAAAGAAGCCGTAGAAGCCTGGAAGGAGCCAAGAAGAGTGCTCAAGAGGTTCTGGATAGTGGAACAACATTGTCGAAAGACCAAGGTCCAAGAAGAGGCTTGGTGAGGTAAGTTGTAACAGTGTGAAAGAGAACTGTTATTGTAGAGGCTTAGTGTGAGAAGATGGTTGCATGCATTGGAAGAGAAAGAGGTCATGATTGAGGTCGACCAGGAGGGAACAAAAAAGTTCTAGAGGAAATGAGAGAGTTAAGAGCATGTATGAAAGCTATGGACACGGACAGATGAAGAGACCCAGAAGCATGGGATGTAAGTGAACCTAAGGATGAAGAGCAAAGAGAAGAAGCTACACCTATGCAGGAAACACCAGAGTTAAGATATTTCAGATATATTCTGGGAGCAACTTTAAGGCCAAGACCATAGTTTCCTGCCTATGATGGGAGTCTCATCGTAGAGCATATCATTGGCTGGATCATTGAGCTGGATAAGTACCTTGAGTACGATGAGGTATAAGAAGAGAAGAGAGTCATATTGGTTGTGATGAGGTTGAAAGGATATGCAACCTTGTGGTGGGATAGTGTGCAAGCAGAAAGATAGAGGAAGAATAACCTGTTGACAAAGAGCTGGGACAAAATGGTAGCAAAGATGAGGGCTAAGTTCTTGTGCAAAGATTACTAGTTAACTCTGTATAGACAAGTACAAAACCTTAGGCAAATATTGTTAACAGTGAGAGAGTACACTGAAGAGTTCTACAAAGTAAACCTAAGGGCTGGATATGTGGAAGAGTCAGCAGAGAAGGCTGCCATATATTTAAATGGTATAAGGATGGATATCCAAGAAGAGATCAGTATGATATTTCCTAGAAAAATTGAGAAGGCGTATCAATGTGACTTAAGGGGAGAAGAAAAGATAGCAAGGAAGTAGAGCTTCAATAGAGGTTATGGTTCAACCAGAGGAAGAGGGAAAGTGACTGGAAGAGGAAGATTTGGACCACTAAGAGGAGAGTCTAATAACTCTATCCAACAAGAACAACATGGTAGAGGAGGTGATTCTAGCAGAAGAGGACCTTACCAAGGAGGTAGAGGTAGAGGAAGAGGCAAAGAAGTTGTCGTTCGGTGTTACAAATGAAATCGATTGGGGCATAATTCATTTGAATGTCCAAGGAAAGAGGATGTAGGACATAGAGGAGCCTATGTAGATCAGAATGAGCAACATCAAGAACAGTCGATAGTAGAGGAGGTCTTAACAGAGACAAGAGAGTCATTGATGATGAATAAAGTCTTGTTGAAACATGAGAAGGAGCAAGCAGAGCTTGCTCAAAGGAAATATTTATTTAGGAATATGTGTAAAGTCCAAGGGAAGTGATGTAAGATAGTGATTGACAGTGGGAGTACTGATAACCTTGTTTCCATAGAGATGGTGGAAAAGCTGAGTTTGAAGAAGGCCAAGCACCCTGTTCCATACAAAGTATCTTGGTTACATAAAGGATATCAAATCCTGGTAAGTGAGCAGTGTGTAGTTGATTTCCAAATAGGTCCATATAAGGACAAGATTCTGTGTGATGTGATGCCCATGGATGTTTGTCATATACTGTTAGGAAGACCGTGGAAATTTGATGAGTGACTCATGATGGTAGGAGTAACTGTCATAGTTTCAAGCAAAATGGGATAACACATGTACTTCACCCTTTACAAGAAGGTAGTATAGCAGGGTAGTCAACACCTAAAGTTCTGATGTTGTAAGGAAAGGAATATTTGCGGCAGGCTAAGAAAGAAGAGTTGAACTATGCTGTGGTATGTAAGCCAAGAGTGGCGATGATGAAGACCAACGTGACAGATCTACCTGAGGAGATTCAGGGGATGCTAAGTGAGTTTAGTGACATTGTGGTGGATGATTTACCCAATGAACTGTTGCCAAAGAGGGATATAAGTCATCATATTGATTTTATTCCTAGAGCCAGTTTATTAAACAAGGAAGCATACAGATTGACACCTCAAGAGAATGAAGAATTGAGGAAGCAGGTGGAAGAATTGTTGGACAAGGGATTGTTCTAGAAGAGTCTGAGTGCATGTGCAGTACTAGCAGTACTAACACCAAAGAAGGATGGCGAGTGGAGGATGTGTACTGACTCTAGATAAATTAACAAGATTACTGTCATATATAGGTTTCCATTACCAATGATGGATGCCATGATGGATTGCCTAAGTGGGGCAACATGCTTTTCAAAACTGGATTTGAAGAGTGGATATCATCGGATCAGAATCAGAGAAGGAGATGAGTGGAAGAAAACCTTTAAGACAAATGATGGGTTGTATGAGTGGTTGGTCATGCCATTTGGATTATCCAACGCACCAAGCAATTTTATGAGATTGATGAATGAAGTCTTGAGATATTTCATAAGTAAGTTTGTGATAGTTTTCCTTGATGATATTTTGGTTTTTTAGCCAAACAGAAGAAGAGCATTTGAAGCATCTGAGATATGTTTTAGAGAGGCTGCAATAGGAAAAGTTGTTGATAAATGTGAAGAAGTGCACATTCATGAAGACAGAGCTAGTATATTTGAGCTTTGTTATCTCAAGAGAAGGGTTGAAGATGGATCCATAAAAGGTGTAAGCAATCATTGATTGGCCTTTACCAAAAAACATATTTGAGGTATGAAGCTTTCGTGGATTGGAAAGTTTCTATAGGAAATTTATAAAGAACTTCAGTGGTATTTGTGCATCTATCATTGAGACAATTAAGAAGGATAGACAACCATTTCAATGGACAACAAAGGTAGAAAAGAGTTTTCAGTTCTTAAAGAAGAAGATCACTGAACAACCAGTATTGAAGTTACCAGACTTCAACCACCCTTTCCAAGTGAAGTGTGATGCTAGTGGAATAGTCATTGGAGCTGTACTCAGTCAAGAGGACATGCCTATAACGTATTTCAGTGAGAAAATGAATGATGCCAAGTAGAAGTATTCATCTTATGCCAAGGAATTTTATGCTATTGTTCAAGCCATGAAGCATTGGAGGCACTACTTGATGCCTAGAGAATTTGTGTTGTACTCTGAAAACAATGCATTGTAGTATATTATGCAACAACCTAAGTTGAACTTGAAACATGTCAAGTGGGTTGAATTCTTCTAGAGCTTTACCTTGTGTTGAAACACATAAGTGGACAGCCAAACAAGGTAGCTGATGCCTTGAGTAGGAGACTGTGCATTATGCAAGAAAATTAGATCCAAGTCTTGGGATTTGAGAATTTGAGATATTTGTAGGAAGCCAACATTGATTTCTAGGAAGCTTACAGGGCTTGTAAGAATCCATTGGAGGTGGACAGAGAGCCATGGATGGAGTATACACTTTAGGATGGTTTACTCTTTAAGAACAATAAACTATGTATACCAAAGTGTTCTAAGAGAGAGAACTTGATACAAGAGAAACATAATGGAGGTATGGCAAGTCACTTTGGAAGTGATAAAACCTTCGAACAATTGGGTCATTTCTATTTTTAGCCAAGAATGAGGTCTGAAGTTGAGAATTTTATAAGCATATGTAGAGTATGCCAACATGCTAAAGGGAGAAGTCAGAACACAAGATTGTATACACCATTTCCTATTTCAACTAGGCCTTGGGATTCTGTGAGTATGGATTTCATTATGGGTTTACCAAGAACTCAGAGGGGACATGATTCTATCTTTGTTGTTGTGGATAGATTCACTAAGATGGCACATTTCATTCCGTGATACAAGACTAGTGATGCCACACACATTGCCAATTTGTTCTTTGATGAAGTGGTGAAGCTACATGGTTTACCTAGAAGCATTATATCAGAAAGATATGTGAAGTTCACAGGTCATTTCTGGAGGACCTTGTGGAAGAATTTGGGTACCAGACTGAACTTTAGTTCATCATATCACCCACAATCTGACGGATAGACCGAAGTAGTCAATAGGAGTCTAGGAAACATGTTGAGGAGTTTGATTGGAGAGAGTACTAAGCAGTGGAACATAGTATTAGCTCAACCTAAGTTTTCCTATAATCATTCACCAAACATAAGTACATGGATGAGTCCATTTCAAATTCTGTATGGAATGCATCCAAGAGGAGTGTGTTAACTTCGTGACTTAGGCCAGTTGGAGAAGAGAAGTGCAGATGGAGAAGAGTTTGCTACAATAATTAGTGAACTGCAGGAGCAAGTGAAAGCAAGGTTACAACATAGTAACACCAATTACAAGGCCAAAGTAGATTCCAGAAGGAGAGAAAAGAACTATGAAGTGGGAGATCTGGTATTAGTGCATCTAAAGCGAGATAGATTTCCAAAAGGAGAGTATAACAAGTTGAATATGAAGAAGATTGGACCCTGTAGAATACTCAGGAAGTTTTCAGCAAATGCTTATGAATTAGAGATGCCTACAGGAGTGGGTATTTCACCAATATTTAATGTAGCAGATCTATATCCTTATGTAGCAGGTGATACTTGAACCTTTGCAGAAGGTGAAGATCTTACTGAAGACTTACAATGGGTGAGGCAGATGCATGTGACACAACCAATGGAAGTTGAGGCCATTATGGACACTAGAGTGATGAAGAGTATAAGGAGAAAGGACTATCTGGAGTATTTAGTCAAATGGAAGAAGTGGCTGACAGATGATTCTACCTAGATGAGCATTGCAGAGTTGGAAGCCAAGGGTTTCAATGTAGCTGATCTAATGAAAAGGGGTTCATAATTTTTCTACCTTGCAAGTCTGATGCAGGAGAATCGTGGCATGCCAGAAATGTGATGAGTTGGTCACATGCTGTGGCATATTTTTTATTTGTTTATTTTGTTGATTCCAATTTTGTTAGCCGTAGGAAGGATTGCGCATCATGACTCCCTACATGGAGCTCAAGCATCCGACTGTTTCTTTGAGACAAGGACGTTTCTCATCATGCTATGTAGTCGTTTGTTTTCAGTTGTAGGAACACTCAACAGAGGTGATCATAGTTTTAGGTTAAATAGACCATTTAGAGAAGGTAGAGGGGTTATTCTCTTCAGCATTTAGAATTTCGAGTTTGCAGAGAGAGGACAAACCTGTGTCCGATCCCTACTTGTAATCATTTTGAAGAATCATAAGGAGAGAGATCTATGCTGTGTGCATTTTCCTTTGTTGCTTAATAGAAGGATTAACCATGTGTTTGTAGGGTTGTTAGCCTTTATGCATGTGTTGTGTTGAACTGTGTATCTGTGTAGAGTCGACTTCGGCATTTTCCTGAACATCCTGTATTTCTATGAAGTTGTTGAATTCATGCGTCAATTTTATGCTTGAATAGTTAAAGTAGAGTGTAGATGCATGCATAAGAGTGTTGGGCTAAAGAATCGGGAAGATTGCAGGCTGGATTGATCAATTTCATGATCAATCAGTGCAACCCACAGGTTTTCTTCCATAACAATTTTTTTGCGGAGAACGAATGGTGGATATTGAGTCCGTGGATCAAGATCTAAGGGTCCAGAAGAATCCCGCAACATAATTTGTGAGGAGGTTAACAAATTCACAGAGATCTGAGAGGTCCGCACCAAAAGTAGATCGACGGTCAGAGTGAAGGCTGCAAAGATATGACGGTTAGGAGAATTGTGAAGAAAAAATTACAGAGAGGAAATTACTGGGAAGCAACTTTGGAAAGTTGGCATCCCACATCCCACATCCCTCAACCTTCTTGCAGAAAAGCCATTGCGGAAACAGAATTGCGGGAAGGAAGTCGCAGGGGAACAATTTGGATAATTTACATCTCGCAACCCGTAACCCAATTGCAGAAAGAAAGTTGTGAAGCTCAACGTTGGGTGTTTGAGGTCCTGCATCCCGCAACCCAACCGCAAAAACTCTGTTGTAGAAAGGCGTTTACGGAGGCAAAATTGCGGGGAGGAAATTTTAGTGCAAAATTTGGCCATTAGGCTAAATTTGGCAGTCCTTCTAAGTGTAGGAGCCACCAGATCCTGGAAGTTGGGGTTGGATGAGGTCTATCCCCACCTGCACCACCTTTTCACCAAAGGACATGACTATTGACTTTAACTATTCTTTACTAATCATAAATTAGTATTAATTATATTTAATATTAATTTATTATTATTTTATTGTTACATAGACGTCCGTTTGGGATTTTACCACGAATATTTGGTGTATCATTCTTTTCTCTTGTCCCTTGTTTCTTACTTTGATTATTTGTTGTTTGTATGAACAGAAGGCTAGACTAGTAGATTATTTCTATTGATTTGCATGTCAGTAGAAATTTTATTGCATGTTCATGCATATTCTCAATATTATAACAATCTTGTTTATCCTTAGGGTTTCACCCCCAACCTTTAATTGTAGATTTTGGACCCACCATAATTTTCTCGCATTTGTCTTTCTTCCACTATGGAGGTTCAAGTACCCTTTACACCTCTAACATGTCAAGGGCCAAAGGCACTTACCATTCTTAAGGGTCATCCATTTGTTTCATTATTCTTGGCATTGATGTATTAGTCAACCAACTTGATGGTGATGGAATCCCTCAAACTACTAGGATAGGCTTATAGTGTGAGAGACTTAGTTGCAAGGGTCTCCCTACTGATAATGCATAGCACACAACCCTAGAAACTGTCTAACCATAACTATATCAAATGGGTCATTTCCATATCCACCTTATGAGGTTGAGACTAGATTTACAAGTGGAAGCTGGCAAGTATGAAGGACTAATGATACAAATTAAATATATCGTGATACATGTTTTAAAAAACACATTCATTTCTATTTTTTTCCAAATTAATTAATGAATTTCTACTTTAATAATTTGCTACACTATGTTAAAATCAACTACTCAAATAAAGAATATTACCTTCAATCTATACCCTGAATGCATCTTATTCGTTATAAGAAAAATAATGACCTAATCCAACAAAACCAAAGTCACACCCCTCCAAACCCTCCTTGACTGGAAACATAGCTTTATTGAGCATACTAATAAGGTTTCACTTTAAATACTTAAGAACATGACATACCAATAAAATCTCAAGAAAAAGAATAAAGAGGCATCGAGGACCTAGATATCCCGAATACCAAATAGAAAATTGCATCTACTTCTCTACAAACTACATAAGTATAACATGTCTCTCTTCATTGTCATTAATCATTTTTCTTTCTATTAACATAATGAAATGAGCTTATCTGCTATGTTATTGGATATTATACTGAAATAAATATGTTTAAAATATCGTAAAAGTAATTTTTAATTAATTAATATTAACATATCTATATTGTTAAAAATATATATATTCTATATAGAATATTTGTACTTAATCACTATTGCATTCAATAAGGTAAAGGTTTTATCTAACCATAACCACTTTAAGTGATATTAAGATTAACATCTTTTCATCACTGTATTAATTAATTTGAGGATTTTCACCTCATCATAACTATAGAAAATGATTTGAATGCTTACACCTAGCCACAAGTGCATTAAACAACCTCAAAACATACACTTACCCAAAATCACATTATAAGACTCGTTGAGTGAACTTTCAAAATATTTGTATAACATAAAATATCTGGACTTTAATAACAAGATATAAACCCAATTTTACTAACCAACTAAGTGACAATTGACCATTACTACTCTCACCCCAAATAAAGTGTCAAAATAAAAATAAAAAATAATGAGATAAACTTAAATTTTTTTTAATCAGACCCAACCGATTAGGTATATCGAGGATGAAAGAAAATGAACATTTTTTTTCAAATAGAAAAGATCATTCATTTTTTTATATAAAGAAATTGTTTATATTTGAATAAGTCAGCCAAAATAAAAAAAATCCTCCCCTGGTTTCTCCATCAATGACTACTCTACGACATAATTACATTCATTTCCACAACAACAAAAAGTAATATGTTGAGGACTATGACAGTCTAAGAAGTAACATCATATCAACAAATACAGCAACCATAACTGTCTCATAACAAATATAATGGCTAAAATAATTGGCATATGACCAAGGATACCACTGAAAATAATCTAGTCAAAGATCATAAAAGATGAGGAGAAAGTCAGTTTCCCCTCCATAAAATTAGAAATAGAGATTTATCCCAAAGTGTTGTGCAAAGCCTCCTTAGAAAGTCCATTGGCGATCTCGTTGTGCTCTCTTTAGATATGTTGACAATTGATACATATAAAAGTGTCCTTAAGTGCTTTAGTTTGAGTGCTCGAATCATGCAACTTCAGTACCTGCAAATTGGCCACATTATTGATCCAGTCAATGATAATATTTGAATCCCCATATACCATCAAATTCAGAAGACCTATAGTAGAAGCAATGAAGAGAAATACCCAAAGGGAAAGTAATTCCGCTATGGTATTAGTACTACTACCGCAACCAATCTTGAAATGGAAAAAGTGTGTCTTAATGATATACTTTACCACTCCTGTACCCCCACTACCACCAGCCGCAACACAATAAAAAAATAGTGGTCGAAATAAAATCCGGTGCACGCCCTATCTTTCTACATTTTTTGTCCCTAGCCATCTCTAGAAAATATGAAATGAGATTGATGACACCCCGCAAAACACTAAGAGCCTTAGGTATGATATCACAGAAAATAACAACATTCCTGGATTTCCAGATAATTCAGGAACAAAAAATAGGTAGATACATAGGTTTTATCCCTAACTTCATCCAAAAAACCACAGACCCTTGTAAAGTAAAATCCTCTCAAGGGAGGGAAATACCATAGTAGTTTGCAACAGCCAGCCTTATCACCTTTCCAAAATTGCACTCCCTGAATAGGTGCTCCACCAATTTAGCCCTAGCATAACAAAACTGACAAAGGCTCAGACCTATCCACCCTTTCTTCAATAGATTATCCCAATTGTTTACCTTATTGTTTAGGTAGAGCCGGGTAAAACACTTAATATTCAACGAAATATTCCAAGTCCATAGCTCCTTATGCCACTAGCAGTCCACTGGGATCAAGTGTGTGTCAACAAGAAAAGCATAAGCTAGTTTTGCAATAATTTGTCCCGATGTTGAATTGTAAGACCACACCAACATGTCCTCTGCTATAGTCAAATGTAGACCCACTGATGACAAAAAGGAAATATACCTCTCCCATTCCAAGTACCAATCTCCTATAAGGTCCAGGTCCTCAACCGAGAACCAATATGACCCAAAAGTTGACAAATCACATCCAATTGTTGCCTGTTTGAGAGTCTGAATGCCAAAATCTTGTAGATAGTCAATTAAGGAACACAAGAGGCAGAAATTCTGGTCCAAACCAACAATAGGATCAATGCCAACCTACATAGATCTCCCATTTACCACCTTCCAGCAAAGAGACTTACTCATCCATCCAAAAACATGAATAAAACCATTCCAAATGATATAGATATTTACAACTGAATGGTTATCCGTTCGAATCCAAACAATCATTGATAACTTACACACATATTTAAACTGTAGAATTTTGTTCGAAATTCCATTACTTGTCAAATATAACCACATACTCTTCATCTCGAGGGATATATTGAACCAGTCAAGGTTCTTTATATTCCATCCCCCACATCTATAAGGTCTTGTAACAACATCCCATTTTACCAAATGTGAAATAGGGTTAGTCTCCAAACCTCCCCACAGAAAGTTGCACATGATCTTCTTGATTTCCTTCAAAATTGAACAAAGGATCTTAACTAGTGAAAACTAATAAACTGCGATACCACTCAAAACATATTTAAGGATAATGAGTTTTCCACCTAATGAAAGGAATCCATAGGTCCAATTGCAAACCCGCTTCTTCAATTTTCTCACTAACCACCACCGGTCCTTAACATGGTAATTCAACGGTTTCACCCAATATCCCAAATACTTAAAACTAACCTTGATCGGATCCATTTTATACGGAAACAATACCTTTAAATCATCAATCATAATATTGTTCATATTATTGGTAAAAAAGGAATATTTCTCAATGTTGTTCAACATACTTGAGAGGCTGTAGTGCAGGTGTTAATAATAGACTTGAAGCATCTCCATTCTTCTAAATTCCCTTGCCGAAATAAAATGACATAATCTACAAATAGTAGACGTGTAAGTGCTAATGCTGAAGTAAAAAAAACACCTTTAAGTTTCCCCTTTCTCTTAGCATCAGCAATTAACAAGCTCAATCCTTCCACAATCAGTAGAAAAAGTAAAGGCTAAAGTGGGAAGCCCTATCGAAGGTGTTCCATTAATGAGAACAACAAAGTTGGCTGACGATACACAACCCATAATACAATTAACAATGTCCAATGGAACCCTACCTATAGCAATATAAGTCTCAGCAGAGTCCAATTGACCTTGTCATATTCCTTTACTAGGTCCATCTTTAATATCAAGGCCTCCAGGTTACAGATCTTAATGGAGTGTAGAACCTTCTAAGTGATACCCACTGCCTCCAAGATCTTTTGACTCTTAAGGAATCCAAACTGTTCTTCTGAAATAACCACAACCAACAGAGGTTTCAATCTGTTAGCGATGATCTTGGAGATGACCTTGTACACTAGGTTGCAAAGTGAAATAGGTCTAAAATCTGCAGAAGACACATGTTTCTCACACTTAGGGATCAATGTCAAATAAGTATCATTGAAATATTTTGAAACATAACCTTCCACCCTAGATTGTTTCACAACCTCCAATAGGTCACCACCCACCAGATCAATAAAAGCTAGAAAAAACCCAACCGTCCAACCGTCCAGGCCTGGACTCTTATCCTTAGCAAATCCTTCAGAAATGTTTCCACTTCCTGAATAGTGACTTCCTAACCCACTTCTTCAGCTTGCTCCTGATTAAAAAAGGTAGGGGAGAGTTGAACAACTTGTGACTGTTCCTGAATATGAGAAGATTTATCTTCTTTAAAAGTGATGGAGAAGAAATCCACAACATCCCCCTTCAAACCAAAGTCATCAATACACAGAGTACTTTGCATGTCATACAAATCCCAAATCGTATTCATATTACGCCGAGCATTGGCAAAGTTTTGGAAATTTTTTTGGTTCACATCCCCTTGCTCAATACAAAGTGCTCGACTCTTGAGTCGCAGTATTGACACTTCAAATGATAAAATTTCCACCTTATGAGACTTCAACTTGGTAATTCGAGTTGTCTCCTCCATAGTTAAGATACTTGCGAGTGCAATCAATAATACCTCTGTAATGGAATTCTCGATCAGTTATAGTTCAATACGTTTCTTCGCTTTCATCTTACGCTCCCAGTCACATACCAAATGCTTCATCAACTTGAGTTTTTCCACTAAAATCACCATCGCCCCATAAGCTCCCTTCACCACTAGACGAGGCCATGCCTCCTTAACAAATGCAACGAAATGCACCTCCTGCAACCAAGTGCGATTGAATCTAGAAGGGGCGAGAGGTCATTTCCCCACCTCCACCCAATCCAAATAGATCAGATAATGATCAAAAACCTTCGAAGGCCTAGTCCAAACTCTGTGTTGAGGCAACAATGGAACCAAAAAATCTGCAACAAGAAATATGTCTAACCATTTTCCAATACCATCAAAACCAGATCGACCATTGCGCCAAGTAGGTCCCAACTTATGAGGAAAATTATCCACCAAATGTGGATCCAATAGCAAGTTGGTGAAATAATTTTCCAATGGATCACCTCTAGCAATGTAGCCCCAGATCTCAGCACAAGAAGTGGTGAAATTTAGATCACCCAAAATAATAAGATTACATAAATTAAGGAAACCCTTTTCCACCACGTGGTCCCAGAATCTTTCCCTCTCCATATATGGGACATAAATATTCAAACAATTCCAAACACAATGAACACCTTTGAATCCAACCTTGACCAAAATACCCAGAAAATTATGGTAAGCCTTACACCTAAAAACCAAGGGATTCCAAGTCGATAATAAGCCTCTCGACAGTCCCACATCATCACAAGCATGTAATTCCCATCCTGGTATGAGATGGGATAAAGAAGTCAAAGCATGTTCCCAGCTGCACATTGTCTCTTGTAGGAACACCATATCCGACCTAAGTTCATCCAACAGTTTCCTGAAGGCTAGCAATTTGGGTCGCCCTCCAAACCCTCTTAGATTAAAGGAGACCAAACGCATTAGGTAATTGCCAAGAAGGGTTCTTTTTCTCTAAGGGCTCTGGAAGGTGAAGAAGGAGACAAGTTTTCCCCACTCTGGAAGCCTCTTTGATACAAGTAGACAAGGGGATGTATTCACCACCACACGATGCAAACCTATCACCCCAACAACCATTAGAGAACTTTGCTTTACGCCCTCATCTAATCGTAACATTCTCATGCTTGATCGAGGACAAAGTGAGGGTAGAGGGAGATACATGTGATCGGTCAATGAAAATGGGAAGTGCCTCAAGTAGTGTTAGATCCCTAAAAGAGGGTTGTTCAGTGGGGCTCAAAGGGCAAATATCACACTCCTTAACAAGTACATAAATGCCAGACCCTAAAGGTGGAAATTTAACTAGATTAGCCTCCAAACGATTCCCATAATTCCCTCCCCTCAATAAGAAAATGAAAAAAAGAATCAGAGATACCCCTTGACCCATCAACTCAAAGAGGCGAGTTCACAACCCACTTAGAAGCTGAAGCAGATCCCTCCAAATCAGATCTGGGTAAAATGGAGTCCCCACCTTAGAGAATCCCAACATACAAACAAAAATCTATACCCCCAACCGAAGCCAACCTATCAATATCCTTAATAGCTTCAAAATACTTTTTGTACATATCAATATAAACTGAATCAATATAAGGTCCAATTTTCTAGAGTACAAAGGTGGTTGAATCAATTCATTAATAGAGTCAACCTCTCGGAGGACAAAAGTATCGGTCGAATAACGATTGGTAAAATACCGTTCAAGTTTTGAACAATGTCCCGACACTGCAAGAGCAACACCACACCAAGAAGGACACTCGTCCTACAGATTCCCAGTATGGTGACAACAATGGCAGCAAAACAAAACATGGAGGAAGTCAATTCTTTGTACCCTCGTGTGAACACCCGAGGCCAATTTCAATTCCAACGGTAAACCCTCATAAATGACCAATTCTTCTAGTACCTTCACCAAACGCTTATTGTAGGAGTGAAACATCTATTCATCCAAGGAAATGAAACGACCAAGGAAGTTTGCAATACCCTTTAGTGAATCCCATTGCCGTAAAGGTAACGATAAGTTAGGGAGAAGCACCCACAAATATCTATTCAAAACCCTAAAATGCTCTAGGTCAAAAGCCACCCACCAACGACACAGAACCAAAGAATCCTTTCCAATGAGCCATTGTCCCTCCAGAATGCATGCACCATCGACTTCTTTGAGGAACAGGAAGACATACCAACCATTCAATAATTTAATTACTATCAGCGGTGGGCACAAAATACAACAATGGCTTCCAGAATTTAGAAATCCAGTCAACCCAACCCTCTTTGTCCATGCAACAGTACTCCAGTCGTCCAACCAAAGCCTGCGAGCACAACGAAGAGACCTTTTCCATAATGCAATCATTATCAACCAAGAAACACTTACGCTCCTACAACATTTTATATGCTTTAACCTTTCGATGCATGCGACGCCTAACATCCTCCACCTCGTCATCTCCCTTCTGTTGCTGCATGGCCAGAAGATAGGACACCCAAATAGGACAAAACCATAAAAACAGATGGTAGTAGGAGTAGTGCAAGGCCAAAATCATGTGCCAACACCAAAGGTCAACCCCAACAAGCAGAAACTGGAAACCAGTGAAAAACAATTCATCAACCTGACTTACAGAGGACAACCGAAACCTGAAAACCCAGACCCTAGAAACCCAAAAACCACTAATTTTAGGTCATAAAACCCAAAACAGTCGATCAATAATCAGCCAAAGAAACACATACAACATTGGCACAAATTATAGGGATCCCGTGACAGTCCTAAACCCTACATACTCCTGAAACCTTAACCCTTCCGTCTCTACCCATCCTTCTTGTGGTAGGAATAAGAGATCAAATTTATTTTACCTATATCAAAAGCCTCGACTAGAACTTTGATTGTGAAATAGAAGTAATTAATTTGAAAAATGAAGTGTGAAGCATAATGTAGATGAACGATACTTGTGGGAGTAGGGATTATCTTATTTGTAAGGTCTAAAGAAAAGGAACATATGTAATGTAATGTTATGAATATATATCATTAGGTAGGTGGGAGGTGAACATTTTGTTGACTAGATCAAATATCGTGTTGTATGACAAATACACATTTCTTATGAGAATGAAAAATTAAAGAGGAAATCTATGTTTATTATTGTCGAAAATCATTATTTAATATCAAAAGTGAAGGCTTTGGAGTTGAGAAGGGGAAAATTGGAAGTAATTGTTAGATTTTTATCATTTAAGCTAGCATTATCTTAGGATATTTAACTGAGAGAATAACAAGCACAACAATCAAACATAAGAGACAATGAACACAAATTTTTTCCTCAGGGAAACCATAAAGGAGAAAACCCCACAAATTCCTCAGAGATAGAATCAACACCAAAAGTAAAACCCCAAAAACAGTAAGATGATCTCCCGACAGCAGTAGTCTCTCTCTCTCTTGTCCCAACAACTTCTTCTCTCTCAGTTATGCACTACAGCTGAGTGTGAGTGAATGTATGACAAATAGAGAAGCTCCCTCTCTATTTATACTAATTCTTGACTTGACAATAACTCACTAGGGATGACTTCTCTAGGAGAGTCTAATACCCCTAGGGCCCCACAACTGCGGGAACTTTAACCCTTGATCAATAGGAGGGTTACCCACAATGAATTTACATGACTTGTTTACATTATTGGATCTCCCGATAGGAACATTGGGGCATAAAATGACTCAAGTACATTACAGACACTTCCCACAATAAACATCGGGGTACAATACATAAGATATACAAGTGAATACATTCTGAAGTTACAAATACATCAACACTCCCTCTTAACTAGGAAGGTATTCTCTTAACACAATTTATCAGCACAATTCTTCTTCTCTGTATCATCTGGATCGAGTTCTCATCATCTTCATCTTCAAGTCATCTTCATGTAGATCTGGATCATCACTCGGTCTGGATCATCACCACTAGATCTAGATCATCACTGCTGGATCATCACTGGATCTGAATCATCACTCGATATGGATCATCTATGGGTCATCATCACTGGTGCTATCTCTTGATTCTTCTTGTCACAGGAAGTTCTACAGAGCCAACCCTTTGTCATGTTGGTTGTAGGCCTAGCCTTCATGTAGGTCTTTATTGTCTTCAACACTTATATTTGACCATGGAATGAACCATGTCAGAAAGGCCCGCCCAACACTTACATCTTACCATGGGAGGAACACATCCAAGAACCATGTTAGAAAGGCATGCCCAACACTCAAATATAACCATGAGGGGAACGCATCCAAAACCCATGACAGAAAGGCCCAACACTCACATCTGAGCTCATCTTGTCAGAAAGGCTCTGCACTTACATTTGACCATGTGTAAACACATCGCGCTATAATGGATCTGCACTTACATCTGACCATGTGTAAACACATCACGCCAGAATGGCTCTGCACTTACATATGACCATGTGTAAACATATCGCACTAGAATGAATCTCAGTCCCAGACTGAGTATTCCTGGTAACTGGCCAGGTACCTCCATTTTCTCCTAGAGAATGGCATTCAACGCTTATATCTGATCATGTGGGAACGCATCCCACAGTCACCTCAGAATGGATCAGCACTCACATCTTCCATGGAAGGAACCAATCCTCTCACCATGATAGAATGGGTCAGCCCTTACATTTGACCATGGAAGGAGCCAACCCTCTCAGCATGTTAGAATGGCTCACAGACTCATCACTTCCCCTTGGAGGGAACCTCGATCTGGAGAATACCAATTTTCTACCTGAAGTATTCAAACTTCACTCTGGCCAATGGCTTAGTCAACACATCAGCTATATGTTCATCCATCACAACATACTAGAGCTTCACTGCTCCTATCTGCAACATATTCCTGATAATAGTGATATTTGATCTTGATATGCTTTGACTTGTCATGGAATACTGGGTTTTGAGACAACTTCACACGACTCTGGTTGTCGTAATATATACAAGTAGCATCCAACTGGAGAACAAATAAATTAGATAGTAGTTTCCTCAGCTATACTGCCTTGCAACTAGCCGAACAAGCTGCAACATACTCTACTTCGGCTGTACTCAGTGCCACAAAGGATTGCTTCCTGCTAAACCAGGAGATCACACCTGATCCCATATTGAAGCAACATCCTAAAGTGCTCTTTCTATCAATGGAACTGCCTGCCCAATCTGAATCAACATAACCTTCTAGGTTAATCTTCTGATTGGCCTCATACTTGAGACCATAATCAATTGTACCCTTTAGGTAACTTAGACTATGCTTTGCAGCAATCAAGTGAACATGTCTCAGATATGTCAGGAACTGGCTCAAGGTGTTCACAGCAAATAGAATATCTGGTCTCGCATTCATCAGGTACATCAAGCACCCAAACACCTGACGATATATCATGGCATCAACTGCTTCTGATGAAGCATCACTCAATAACTTCAGGTTCGATGCCATAGGTGTGGTCATGGCTTTGCAATCCATCATCCCAAATCTCTTTAGGATATCTACTGCATACTTCCTTTGTACCAGGGAAATTCCATCTGCATTCTGCCACACCTCCATGCCTAGAAAATAGTGCATCATACCCAAGTCCTTCATTTCAAACTCAGCAGCAAGCTTCCTCTTCATATCAGCAATCAACCCATCCATACCTATACAAACAGATCATCTACATATAGTAGGAGTATCACTGGGTTACCATCTTCAACCTTTTAGTAAAGGTTGGGATTTGCTTTACTCTTGGTAAAGCCCAAATTGGATAGGAAGCTATCAATTCTGCCCTACCATGTATTAGGTATCTGTTTCAAACGGTACAGGGCTTTATTCAGTTTACACACATGAGTCTCCCTTTCATGTGTCTCAAAACCGAGTGGCTACTCCACATACACCTCCTCTTCCACTACACCATTTAAGAAAGCAGTCTTGACATCCATCTGGTGCATCTTCCATTTCATTACTGTAGGCAGAGCAAGTACTGATTTGATGGAAGTGTATCTAACTACAGGTGCAAAAGTTTCTTCATAATCTATTCCTTCTTTCTGGGAGAAGCCATGAGCCACAAATCTTGCTTTATATTTTTCAGTGCTACCATCTGCAGCATGCTTGATCTTGTAGATCCATTTAGAAGTTACAACAAACTTCCCTTCTGGTCTTGGAATAACATCCCAAACATCATTCTTCATGATCAATTAGTACTCTTCGATCATATCATCCTTCCATTCTTTTCTTTCTGTTGCTTCTTCAAAGTTGTAAGGTTCTTTATCGATGAAGTCACATAATAAGGCTACATAATCGAAACATGACCTGGTTCTTTTCCTTTCTCTGTGATTTTCTTCTGGAGCCCCATATCTGTCTACACCTTGGATAGCTTCTCGTACCCAAGCAGGTTTCCTCTTGTGAGGATTCTTCTCATGAGGTGGATCTATAGATTCTTGAGGTTCTTCTAATTCTCAATCTTCTTCTTGAATTTCTTCATTCATGGTTGTGTCATGAATTCCAGGTACTTCAGTTTCTTCAGTAGGTCTCTTTATGGATTTTTTGTAAGCCGAGTCTTCGTCAAATGTTACGTCCCTGCTGATGTTGATCTTCTTGAATCCTGGGAAGTATATTCTGTAAGCCTTTGAGATTTTAGAGTATCCCACAAATATACCCTTCCTTCCTGAAGGATCTAACTTTGTCCTCTTTTCTTTCGGAATATGTATGTACACTAGACAACCGAATATTCTGAGATGGTCGGCTTCTGGTTTCTTGCTGGAAAAGACTTCTTCAGGTGTCTTGTTCTCGAGTACTCTATGTGGAGTACGGTTCTGTACATACACCGCAGTTTTGGCAGCTTATGCCCATAGATGCATGGGAAGATCTTGATCATGAAGCATGGCCCTTGTAGCTTCCATGATCGTTCTATTCTTCCTTTATGCAACCCCATTTTATTGTGGATTATATGGAGTGGTTAACTCCCTCTTAATCCTTGAATCTTTGCATAATTCTTTGAATTCATTTGATGTGAATTCTCCACCATTATCTGATCGAAAGGTCTTGATCTTCTTTTCAGTGTGGTTCTCGATCAAGTCTTTGAATTCCTTGAACTTGCTAAATACTTCATCTTTGTTCTCTAAGAAGTATATCCATGTCTTCCTAGAAAAATCATCAATAAAAGAAGCATAGTATACATACCCTCTTAATGAACTGGATGACATCGGACTGCATACATCGGAGTGAATGATTTCCAAGACTCCTTTTGCTTTGCTCTCGCTACTTGGAAATGTCTTCTTTGTGTTCTTTCCCTTTGCACATCCTTTGCAGACACCGTCATGTTTTGTCTGAATTTCTGGAATTCCTTCAATAGCTTTGCTTGCAAGTGGTAGTGCCCTGTAGTGCACATGTGCAAGCTTTCTATGCCAAATTTCATTTGGCTCTATTGATTCATGGACCAAATCTTGTTCTGGTTGGCCCTTCAATTTGTATATACCTCCTTCTTGTTCCCCAATCACTACTGCATCATCAATAGTCTTTCCCTTTGGCCACATGAGAACTTGGACATCTACAAATGCAACCCTCATGCCTTTTGCATCTAATGTAGATATGGAGAGGAGGTTCTTCTTTAGTCCTGGTACAAACAATACATCCTTCATATTTATAGACTTTCCAGAGTCTAGCTTATAGGAGGATTCCCCACTACCTTTTATTAGATACTAGTAGTCATCTCCAAGTTTCACCTCGTGGGGTGATTCATGTTCTGATAGTTTCACAAAGGATTCTTTGAATCCTGTCATATGTTTGGAAGCCCCACTGTCTATAAGCCAATCATTGCTTCTATGTGTGATGTTTCCTGTGAGAACGAAAATCAAAACATATTCTTCATCACTTGAAGAATCATCACTGCCTTGTCTGATTCTCTTCTTAGAAGGCTCATCATCTTCTGTAGCATGAGCATGATGTCTTTTCTTGTTTCCCTTCTTCTTGAGAGATGTATCTTTGTTTCTAGGACAATCTCTTGCAAAGTATCCTCTTTCATCACATGTATAACAAATGAACTTAGACATATCTTTAGACTTTCTAAAGTTATTCTTCTGGTAAGAGTGGTTCTGGTTTTCTTGGATTGTACTGTGAGAGCTTGATATTCACTTCCCATATTTTCTTCTCGTGCTAATATTTGAGCTTCTTCTTGTGAGCATTCCTCCCACAGTCTGCTAAACTTTACTAGCTTCTTTCTAGCACAGATCCCTTGAATGAAAGAGTCCCAAGCCCTAGGGAGACCATTCAAGGTGGTCATCACAATTTCTGCATTCTCTACTTCTTCATCTACTGCTTCCAATTGTTCCTTGATCTGAGAGACCCTTGTAAAGTAAGACTGGATAGTCTCCGTGCATTCTGTATATTTACATTCTTCAATTGGTTTCTCAGAGTCATCTTCTGGTTTATGTTCTTTCCTTCAAATAGTTTGGTCAGGGCATCAAACATAGAGTTAGGTGTCTTTAGGGAGGACACCTATGGTATGAGGTGATCCTTGATTGAATCAACAATAATTCTCTTAGCCATGGCGAATATATTCTAATGTAAGGCCTTAGCCTCATCTCCCTCTGGAACTGGAACCTCCTCATTGATGTAGGAGTCCAACTCATTTTCTTCCAGGACCAGGGAGATCTTGTGACTTCCAGGCTCGAAAGTTATCAACTCCCTTAAGCTTTTCATCAAGCTTGGTATGATGAGACATCTTAACTAAGAACCTAAAATGGAAATACAAAAGATTTAGATCTTACCAGGTTAAGATGTCGGATTTGGATCTGAAGCTGAATTTCTGTAGAGCTGGTTCAGGAGCAGATTAGGGTTTGACTTTCCCGGAGTTATGTCCAACCAAAAACTTTGATCTTGATCTCTAAACTTCGATTTTGGGGAGGAGATCAATCCAGGCTTGGGCTCACTCAAAAATTCCACTTCTGTGGGAAGCCCTAATTTTCGGCAGTAGTGTCGGGTGAAAAACTGAAAATGCTTAGAATCAGATTCTGCTTCGACAGAAAGATGTGCCCTGGAGAGGAGAGTCAATCCAACCTTCTTTTGCTGAAAATTTGTGGAGAGAGATCCAAAAAGTAGGAAGCCCTAGTTTTCGCAACTGCATAGTGTATTCTTCTCAGGTTAGCTTTGATACCATGTTAGATTTTTATCATTTAAGCTAGCATTATCTTAGGATCTTTAACTAAGAGAATAACAAACACATCAATCAAACATAAGAGACAATGAACACAAAGTTTTTCCTCGGGGAAACCATAAAGGAGAAAACCCCGCAACTTACTCAGAGATAGAATCAGCACCAAAAGCAAAACCCCAAAAATAGTAAGATGATCTCCCGACAACAATAGTCTCTGTCTCTTGTCCCAACAACTTCTTCTCTCTCAGTTATGCGCTACAACTGAGTGTGAGAGAATGTATGATAAATATAGAAGCTCCCTCTCTATTTATACTAATTCACGACTTGACAATAACTCACTAGGGCTGACTTCTCTAGGAGGGTCTAATAACCCTAGGGAACCACAACTGTAGGGACTTTAACCCTTGATCAATAGGAGGGTTACCCACAATGGCTTTACATGACTTATTTACATTATTGGATCTCCCAATAGGAACATCGGGGCATGACATGACTCAAGTACATTACAAACACTTCCCAAAATAAACATCGGGGTACAATACATAAGATATACAAGTGGATACATTCCGAACTTACAAATACATCAATAGTAATATTATTTCAACATGGCAAGACACAAAGGTACTTAAGGAAGTTGTTTTAATTTTGAAGTAGTAGGAGGAAACAAATAAAGAAGTTGGAAGAAACTAAGACTACATCAGCACTCCCAACAATTGCTATAGGAAATTAACTACTTGGCCAATGAAGAGGTTGATTTATTGAGTAGATAGAACACCACCCTTAACATTAGAAAGCAATCACTGGAGAAAAGAGTGTCCACTCTAGAAGTAGAAAGGAATAAAGGTACTAAAGTGAAATTCCAATTAGATGAGGTACAATTAGAAATCAAAACCATGAAATTTAATATAATTATGTAGCAATCAAGGTTTTCCCTTATTTTCATCCAAGGAGTTGATGATTTTGATGTAGCCCAACTAAGGAAAATAATTGAACTCATTAGGGGCATAGAATATCACAAGGTCAAGAACCATGAGATTGATGTAAAAGCCACTTTCATGTAGGCCCTAGTAGACAAGAGGAACGGGGACCCGAATAAGCAAGTGTAAAAATTGGACAAGGCTCAAAACAAAAATTAACCATGAGAGGGTTGAGGTAGAAATAATAAAAAATGATAGAGAATCATAGAGGATAAAGTATGTAAAATATTTTTATGAGGTTGGGATGATAAATAAACTTACAGCAATTAAAGGTTCCATGTAGGGGTATTCCATTAAAGATATTCCCAAGATTAGGGATTATGTAGAGCCTTACTTAGAGTTTGATGGCCTGCATTGGTGAGTAAGGAAATAGTCGAATGACACATAGGAAGGGGTGGTGCATAAAACTCAGGTGGCCATGGAGGTAAATCAAGTGTTGAACTGAATCCCTAACTTGATGACACACCTATTGGGGATCACTAATAGGAAATCCATCTTGATGGATGCAGTTACATGCACCAAGAGGTTATATAGATGGAACATTTCTAATAAAAGGACCATGTTTGTAGGATCATAGATTTCTACTTTCATAAGTAACATTGCATTTATATTGTCTAGTGTCTTACCCTATTGAAGAGTACACTGGAATGGTGAAAATTGGGGACAATGATTAGTAGACACGGCAGAAAAAGAGAGCATCCTTTCAACCTCAATATTTTGTAGCATCTTCACCCACTCATCTTAGCATGGACCTTGATGAAGTGCTTCCTTTGTGGCTTTTTACTTGTGGACCACATTAGAATCAGTCATTTTCTTTCTATCAACATCACCAAATAACCTTATCTATTATGTTATTGGATATTAAAATGAAGTAAATATGTTTTGGATATTATGAAAGATTTTCTTTTGTGAAATAGTATCGACTAAGGAGACTGTATATTTTGTTAAAAATGTAGAGTATTTATACTTAGTCACAATTGCATCGAATAATGTGAATGATTTGTATCTAAACACAACCATATTAAATGATATTAATATTTGCACCTTTTCATCACTATATTAATCCATATGAGAATTTGCACCTAATCATAGTAGTAGTAAATGACTTGAAAGCTTACACCTAGCCACAACTGCATTAAGCAACCTCAAAACATACACTTTACCCAAAATCACATTATATGATTCAATTTGTGAAATTTCAAACGATGAACATATAATATAGAAAATTTGAAGTTCAATTAAAAAAATATAAAACCAATTTTACTAATCAACTAAGTGGTAGTTGACCATTATTAACTTGAACCCAAAGAAATGGTAAAAATGAAAAAGAACATATTGATAAAAAATCTATGAGAAAAACTTAGCACTTTTTGTTATAGCTCAAATCGACACTTCTCTATCTGTGACAACAATTCAAAAAGAGTACATTTAAAGTGACTGTACGCTCACATAAAATTACATTTATGGATGGACGAGCCTATGATTTGACTCTTATTTGGTGACCCTAAGAATTAGAAGTGAAACTTCAACTCACTCCTATTTGCTTTGAATTATTTCAGCCGTAAAGAGCAATTCATGGCATGTTAGTTTATTAGGAGTGAATTCCCCAATAATTTGCTTTCTACTAGTTCATTACGTGCAAATAATTCACACTTTCCTAGTTCATCATGAGCAAATGCAATAAAAATTGATAGTTCACATGTTTTGTATTGGCAAGAGCGAATCATTTGCATGTTTCTTATGAATTAAATGTGAATGCCCTAAAAAATCATAAAAAATAAATAAAAATTGAAAACGAGGGAAGTTAGGACGTAACGCAAACTAAATTGCTCGGCTGTAATTCCTCCAACCACTTGGTGACCATCCTCAAATTCTTCCTTCAATCATAAAAATAATGGAATGGAGCAAGAGGGAGAGACACCCAACATAGTAAAGTCACGATGGAGGAATCACTTTCTATCATGCCCATCTTTCTCTTCTATTAATAACCGTTGTTACTTAACCCTTGTATCCCTGTTTATTGAAACTACTTCCCTTAAGTGGTTTCTGTCTTTTATGCGTTTAGTGGAGAGTAGAGTCATGGGAGTGCATGAGAAGGAGTGTCCAAAATCTTTAGGTTCATTGAGGTGCCAAAGCACAAAAGATGTACACTTTGTACTTTGTTTCTATTGTTTCAATAGAGATTTGACATCTTTCCCTTCCCCAAATTTTGAGTAAATTTTGTGCTTGAGAATTGGCCTAAAGAAATTATTGTTTTTATATTGACGTTGATTCGTAATCTTATGTTCTTTTCATTATCTTATAACATTCTTTAGTTTTTTTCAAATTGGTTGGAGGAAGATTGGTTCCATCTCTTTTGTAGGTTGAAGGTTGGGAAATCAAGAGCAGATATGGAAAGAAGGAGCAGCTTGGATCAACCACCACAAAGAGGTGCACACATTTTCTTCTTTCATCTTTCAATTATTTAGATTTGTTTATTATAAGTTTGTATGTGGTCTTATGCATGAGTATGAATCTTTTCTACTTACCAATAGAGCCTTATATGTTAGTCTCCTTTTATTCAATATCTTGGTGATCTCACCCTAATAATAGGATTAATTTTTGTACAACACTTTTTTTATCTAACCTAGATGGTTAGGTTTCTAGGGGATGAAAGAAAAGGAACATATGCATTGTTATGATGAATATCTATTGTTAGGTAAGTGGTGGGAAAGAACATTTTGATGCCCATGCAGTAAAAGTTTTCCTAGTATGCAACATAAGTTGTCTATTGTGAGGGGGGATTGATGAACCCATGAAAAAGAACCCTGGAAAGCTTTGGTTCCGTGAGCATACCCATGCTTAGACTTAAAGCACAAATGCTCTCTCATGAAACATATCAACCTAGATTTTATCCATGGTCATGCACCTCAAGGGTAAGCTGATACTTATAAGTTTTGAAGATGAAGAGGAACAAGGTTTTGAAGATGATGAACTCTTTGGAGTTCACACCTAAATAAACTAAGGATGATATTGATAACCCCTTTATATTCTACTCTATAACATCTATTAATGGGATTTATGATGTTGACTTATACCCATTGAAATGAAAATATTTATTTTAATAATTAGTTCTTTGATCTTACAATATATGAAATGTGATATGATTTTATCATGCGATTAGATTTTGCAAGTCTTATGCAAGTTTATTTGCTTGCCAATGAATCATTTACATTTTTCAATGCAATGGAAAAATGAAAATGAGGTTGTTTCTAGATATTTGCACTGGGTTAGAAAAGTGAATATTATATGGGAAGGCATCTCTAGAAAATTCATAGTAGTTCAATATGTACTCAACCCTTGGATTGTTTTGTAGTAGTTGTAGGAGGATGCAAGATTGCAACTATGCCTTCCACCAAAACTTAGTAAAAAATGGAGCAGTTCTAGATCTAAATGAATCATGGAATGGAGAACCCCCTCATTTGAATCATGTGATGGTGGACCCCTCAATTGAATCACATAATGTAGAGTCCTCTTTTGCATTAAGCCTTTTTATCGTGGAATTTAGTGGGCTCTTCACGTTGTATCCTTTGGACTCCTTCACATGAATAGGGGGAGATTATCAATTTGAATTCGAGCAATAGGGAATGTTGTTCAAGGGAGAGGAATGATGCTCATGCGAGGTTGGTGAATGGAATTATGGAGGGATGGGATGTCAATGGCGTTTCAAGTTTGAGGTTGAATGTGATGATGAGATAAGAATTAGGATGGGGCAAGATTGACAAAAGGGAAATTTTCCACCGAGAGGATAGTTGGATGGAGGGTCATCATTGAAAGGGGTTTGTTAGTAGCAATTTACTACATGATAAAATAATTAGCCAAACAATAGAAAACATCACATCATACAACATTAGATAACAATGTGACAATGAGAGGGGGATCATCTTTATCCTTGGGGGTCGGTCCCTAACCTTTAATAACGAGTTTTGGATCCACCATAATTTTATCCCATTCATCATTTCCACCCTATGAAGGTTCAAGTGCCCTTTCTACCTTTGAGATGGCAAGGACCAAAGGCACATATCAACATTCCTAAGGATAAGCTATTGATCTTATCATTCTTGTCATTGGTATATTACTTAACCAACTTGATAGTGACAACGTCCCAACCAACTTGATAATGATGATGTCCCTCAAACTGCTAAGCTAAGCCTAGTAAATGAAAATTTTAATTGCAAAAAAATCATACATAATACACAACCTAAATAATTTGACCATGACTACATCAAATAAATCATTTTCCTTTCTATCTTAAAAACTTGAACCTAAATTTATACTTATATAATATCTTACTAACTAAGTTCCACTTAAAAAAATCACAGAGAAATAAAATCTTGAGACAAAGAGAAAGAGACAAAAGGCACCGAGATACCTTGAACAATCAAATAGAAGAATGCATTTACATCCCAATAAACTACATAAAGTATAACATGTCTCCCTTAGCCCCAAGGGTTAGCTCAATTGGTAAGACGTGTGCACACTCTCTTGGTTCGGGGAGAGGTCATGGGTTTGAGCCTTGAGTCCTTTGGGGTTAGGCCTTCTGCGAGGATGGCCGTTGGTTTACCACCTCTACCATCCACTAATGTGGGGAAGTATTGATAGGTTTCCCGTGCATATTTCCATATGAAAGAAAAAAAACATGTCTCCCTTCATTCTCCAAAAAAATGTATTCCAATAAAGTATAACATGTGTCTCCTAAATGTCAAAAGAATGTATGCAACTAAAGTATACCATGTCTTCTCTACCTTGTCATTAGTCATTATTTTTAATTTAACATAATCCAAATACCATTTTTAAAAAATGGACCACTATTTAAAAATAGTTTGATTCACATAGGTAATGAAGTTCAAAATGTTCTTCAAAACAATTAGATTATATAAAATTAACATTTAAGATTTTTTTAATTAATTTAAAATAAATTTTACTAAATTAAAAATATCAATTTTTTCTTTGTTATTTTATACTTATTTTAAAACTAATTAATACAATATTTAATTAGAGGTGTACAGTTAGCGTAGAGGGGAGTCCCTTGTCCCGCAAAAAGGGGGTCTTATACACCAAATTGGTGTCTCGCTTAGTGGTAAACTTAAAAATAGATTATTATTATTATTTTATCTGTGAGATCTAGAATAATGGGTGGTAAAGTATGGTTAAATTCAGAGGGGTACAGTTAGCATAGAGGGGAGTCCCTTGTCCCACAAACAAGGGGGTCTTATACACCAAATTGGTGTCTCGCTTAGTGGTAAACTTAAAAATAGATTATTATTATTATTTGATCTGTGAGATCTAGAACAATGGGTGGTAAAGTATGGTTAAATCCAGAGGGGTACAGTTAGCATAGAGGGGAGTCCCTTGTCCCACAAACAAGGGGGTCTTATACACCAAATTGGTGTCTCGCTTAGTGGTAAACTTAAAAATAGATTATTATTATTATTTTATCTGTGAGATCTAGAACAATGGGTGGTAAAGTATGGTTAATACACATGCTATCCAAGCCAAAGGTTCTTCCACTTAGCCAACAAAAAAAATACACTACTACTTATATTTTTAAACTTAATATCAAAATCTTTAAATTAACTTAATTCCTACAGATTAATATCCATATCTTTAAACTATAGAGTATTTATTCTTAATCAAAATTACATTAAATAATCTCAAATTTGTATTTAAAATTCACGTTCCATCACTATATTAATCTATTTGAGGATTTAAACTTAGTTAATACACTACTAAATGATTTCAAAACTTAGACATTAGACCTAGTTACAAAATACAAGCACATTAAACAACCACCCTACTTAAACTTAATCAAGATCAAAACTAAAATAATATAATAAAAAACAAATTAAAAAAATATAATATATTTGAATTTAAAAAAGTAACAACACTTTACTAATCACCCACGTGGCAGTTGACAATAACTACACTCACCCGAGAAGAAAGGGTAAAACTGAAAAAAAAAAGCTGTGAGAAAAACTGGGCACTTTTTGATTTGACCCACACGGTTAGGTATACCGGGCGATGAAAGAAAAGGAGCATATGCAATGTACTGTAATGAATATTTATCGTTAGGTAATGGTGTAAAGGGTACATTTTGTTGTTGACCACACAGTAAAATGTTTTACCGCGGTAACTTGGGAAAACCGAAGAAGTTACTTTAATCGAGGAGTTCTCGATAAGCTCTGCTTCCCCACCTGCAGAAACCGCCTGACGCGCACCCAGATTTGAACGAAAAATAATTTCAAATTGGAAGCCAAACCAACGCAAAAATTTAATTTATAATAAAAAAAACGGAACATTTAAAGCTAAAACATAACTAATTTAACGGAGGTTTAGTTATCGCGTAATCGCACCTACAGTAACTGAATTCAGGGTTTACCGCAGTTAAAAAGTATTATATATGTATAATTACATAGTAATCTCACGTACGGCAACAAAATTCACGTTTTACCGTAGTTAAAAAGATATTATATAAGTATAATTAAATAGTACCGGACTGACCACGGTATTAAAGTGCCTGCAGAATCAGATTTGCTAAAAATATACGGAAGTGGGCCCCGTTGACGTACACGAGGCCTGTTGACCGGGGGGTCCAGCTTTCGGCGGTGGACCACAGCGCCGGTAAACTTCCCCGACAAACCGGCTGCTTTTTCTTTTAAATTTGAAATATGCGGCCGCATTTTTCAACCGCGAGCTGAAATTTGGGTTTTGGAGCCCATGTGCGTCGCTATCAGCGCTGCCGGCGATATTTACCGGCCGTGCTGGACAGCTCATTTTTAAAATATATTTATTAAAGGTCGGTAATACGATGACCACGTGCAGTCTCTGTAGATTTAGAATAGAAACCCTAATTTGAGGTCCGCTCCCCCTCCCACCCAACGATCCGCCGTTTTCTTGCCGCTATATTTTTAAACTACCACGACTCCTGTTGGTGAGAATCATCAATTATAATGAATTGGTGTTAATGAATTCATATATTGCGGGAATCGAACACGAAACATGCGCTGCATTAATAATTTCAACAAGTTGTGGTTTGACCACAGGTTCATGTCGTGGACCTGTCTATTGTTTTATTGAAATAAACTTAATTTTCCTTTAACTTCAATATATTTAAATTGTAAACTTCAACCTATGGAGAACATGTTGTGTATACATTAAAAAAATTAAATAAAGCTATAACTCTAGAATTGAATATCTTCCATCTTTTCTTTATTGACTTTGATCTCTGGGTACTTAATTCTTTTATAATGTGTGAATTGAGTTGAGTTTATATTGTTATGTTGGACTTTGATAAGAAAATTCATATATTTTAAATTATTTAAAAATATTTTAATATATATATATATAAATACTTGATTTAATAAATATATAAAGACTAGAGATCTAAACTTAACCACTTTTTTCCTTTAAATTTTATATTAATATATAAAAATACTTAATTATAATAAAGATGAGAAATTTAAAATTAACCACTTATTTTTCATTAAAAAATAAAATTTTAAATCACCTAGTTCCTTACCTTACCAATATTTGAAACAAAAAGTTTAACCTTCGTTTATTTTAATTCATTTTATTATTAAGAAACTATATATTTTTAAATATTTAAAATAATAAAACTATAAGGTGATTGGAGGTATTCAACGAGTATGATTATGGTATATTTTTTCAATAATTTTTAATCTATTTCATGATTGAAAACTTATATTATAAAATTTTAATATAAGAAAAAAACTAATTTATAATATTTTTGATGTGATGTTTATTATTTATATATATTTTTAAAAATTTTCAGAAAATTTTAATAACAAATAAATAATTTAACCATAAAATACTTTTTATTATTGAAAGGATTATTAAAAATGGTAAAAGTATTCCTTAAATATTAATAAAAAAATATGGTTATTGAAAAATAAGTTGACTAAAGAGTATTAAAAATTACAAAAGTATTGATTAAATATTAATAAAATGATAGGTATTGATAAATAATGTTGACTAAAAAATCACCTATAATGAATTATTGGTAAAGTTGTGTTTATTTAAATTTAAATATTTTGAATATATCTATTTTAATACAAAATAATTAATTAGTTAAAATGAATGAAATAAATTAATTGTAAAACAAAAATAATATTATTTAGAAGAATATATAAATTTTAATTTAATGATATATATGAAATTTACTAATGCAATTTAGGTACAACATGAGTGGGCCTAATGATTAAGAGTATGTGTTTTGGACTATTATGGGATCTCGCCTTGTAACTCGGAATGTTTCACATATATTTAAATAAAATATAGTTTTTTTTTGGAAAAAAAGGAGGTTACATGTTCAAAGCCAAAGGGGTAATGTATGTACAACTCTGTAGACTTTAATAGTTAAATGACTGCATAGAGGGGGTCCCTTGTACCACAAACAAGAGGCTCTCATACACCAAATTGGTGTCTCGCTTGGAGGTGACCTTAAAAATAGATTATTATTATAATTATTATTACTATTTCATGATAATAATGATTAATGTATACAAAATATGTTACTGTGATATATACAAAATTTACTTTGTAGTAATAAGTATTATTTTGATAAAAAAAAATAAAAAAATTATACTATAGAAAATCTAATTTTATATATTAACATTAATCAAATTTTGGTTGGAAACATCTTTATGTATATTTTTCAGTTTTCTAGTTCAATGTTTGAACTTCATAAATTTAGAAAGAAATTTAACATACCTTGTAGTTTTTAAATTGAGTTTTGAATACATTTTTTTTCCATTAATTAATTAGTTTGATCTAGTGAAATTAGCTTTGTTGCTATTTTTGATTAGTCAATTTTCTATTCAAATTATTTGATTGTGTCAAGATTTTCAAATACTTATTCTCTTAAATAGTTGACTCCTATAACACACGAATAGTTGACTCCTTTGATACACTAAACAAATTCACATCTACCCCACTTATTCACATCTACGTTACCTACGTGAATCAAAATTCACATCTACCTCATCTACCTCAATCAAAGAACAAAAATCATTATCCTAAAATCATCTTTTCAAAATTCATAAAATCTCAACATATAAATTTATTATTATTTTTCCTTCAAAAACTACCCTTACATGCAATATTGTATACATAGGACTACATTCAAAATCACTCACATGGTGTCCATAACTTCAAAGTTTTAACATATTCACAATCTTCGAAAATATGGTTAGAAAAATTAAAATTTTAATAAATAATATTAAAGTAATAAGTTAATAGTAATTTTAAGCAGTAAGCTAAAATTTAGACCATTTGCACTTAAAATCCGGCGAGTATTTTTGCCAAAATCCGGCGGAAATTGTTCAAAGGGTAGTTTTCAATGATTGGAATTGCATAATCTGGGTGCCCCAAGGGTAATGGAGGGTCCTTAATCAATTTTTGCAATAAAAATTGCAATTTAAACGCTAAAAATCTTACAACAAACAGTGTTACCTGATTCCGACCAAACTTACCAAACTTACCTTGAAAGATACAAATGGTCTAAAAATTAACCAACCCCTAATTTTACTTATTTTAATAAAATATTTAATACCATACATACTCATAATTAATATTCATAAATTAATATTAATTTTACTTATTTTAATAAAATATTTCATACCATAAATACTCCATAACTTTAATTTCAATTTGACACGGCGTTATGCTACAAAACTTCGATTTCACACCGGGTTCTAAAACACATTTTCCGTTTTATATGGGTGGGGAGGTCATATTCCGTTAAGGTACATAATTGATATTTATGAAAAGAGTAGATAAATGGGCGGGGAGTAGGGCATGGGGGCGCGGAGAGGGACAAATGAGCAATATATATATCGGATAATAAGGACAAAAGGGTGATGAAAGGAACCCTAATTCTCTCCCTCGCTCTCACACCTTTACCCTAATCTCATTGCTGCCTTCCCTCCCTTTGAACCTTGTCATGTATATCCATCCATATATATAACCGAGTGTGATAGCATTGAATTTCAAGGGCCATCATTAGCACAAGGATTGGCATAGAACAAGATTCCGAGCGACAACAACACGCAGGGGCTACAAACATGGTGAGTAAATGCTTCCTGTCTGCCTTGTAGATCTTAAAATTTTCTGGTTTTCGTCTGTGTTTTTGTCTCCAATTGCCGCAGCATAGCACTGTTCCATCGAGGCCTCAATTGGCCGCCGCCCCAGGAGCCAAATGGGTGAAAATGATTGGAAATTTGCATGAATTGTGCGTGCTCAGGTTGGGTTTGTGGTCTGCAAGGCCGAGGATAGACCGGCATGGCTGGATGCTCTGCTCACGGACAAATTCTTCGTGCCCTGTGCCACTCATGAGACTGCAAAGAAGAACGAGAAGAACATTTTCTGCCTGGACTGCTGCCGGAGTATTTGCCCGCATTGCGTTCCTGTTCACCGCAGCCACCGCCTGCTGCAGGTAAAATAAATCTGCTCCTCTGCTTTAATTGTCTCTGTAATTCAACGGTTATCTTGTTTTGTATTTGCTGATAATAAATAAATGAAATGAAATGAGCAGATACGAAGATATGTCTATCACGATGTCATCAGACTCGACGACATGGAGAAATTGATCGATTGCTCATATGTTCAGGTGAGAAGACGAACTTAAATTCACAGCAAGCACTCGAAGCTTAGTTACTTTACGGATCCATAGCATATTTGAAGTTTTGAAGTATAAATTCGACTGAAATTTGTGAAATTTATCTGCAAGAGCATATTTGAAGTCTTGAAGTATAAATTCGACTGAAATTTGTGAAATTTATCTGTTCTTGCAGGCGTACACTACGAACAGTGCAAAGGTACTGTTTTTAAACCAGAGGCCTCAGACTCGGCCTTTTAAAGGATCTGGGAACATCTGCGGCACATGCGAAAGGAGCTTACAGGAACCTTATCTCTTTTGCTCCCTGGCTTGCAAGGTGAGAAAATGCGATGAATAAAACATCTGGTTATTCTCTATCTGTTTTTTTAAACAGCAATCGGCAGTAACAGGGCATAATTTATTCATCAATTGTTCAAGAATCCATAATATTTTGATGAATTTGTTCATCAGTCTGATCTTTTGATTCCTTGTTTAGTCGTTCTTAATATTTTGACTACTTGTTTGAATTATTAACGGTCCAAATATTTTTGACGAATTGCGGAAGCAGTCCATAATTCTTTGACAAATTGTTTAGCACTTCCTAATATTTTGGTTAATTCTTCACCAGTCCTTAATTTTTCTGATCAATTGTTTATGAGTCCATAGTCTTTTGACAAGTGTCTTGCAGTCAGTATGGTTAATTGGTTATGAGTCTAATCTTTTGAGAAATTGCTTAGCAGTCCTTAAGATTATGACAAATTGACAAATTGTTTAGCATCCCTTAAGGTTATGATTGTATTAGCAGTAGACAATATTTTGATTTGTAGTTATTATTGAAATCTTTAACTAGTCCCAGTAATGTATTGTTTTATTGTTTAGCAGTCCATTAATTATTTAACCGTGCATCAAATTTTGCTGGATTTTTGTGAGAAAGTCCATAATATTTGAATTTTAATTGTTTAGCAATCCCTTGCATTTTGTTGAATTCAGTCACAGGCCACAATATTTTGCTTAATTGCTTATCAGTTTATACTATTTTATTTTGATTTTAAGTGTTTAGCATCCCATTGCATTTTGATAAATTCTTTAGTATTCCATAATATTTGATTAATTGCTCATCCGTCCATAATATTTTGATAATTGTTGAGCAGTCCATAATAAACTGTTTTTCATTGTCTGAGCAGGTAGATCATCTGATAAACCAGGGGAAGGATCTCAACAAGTATTTATACGAGTGCGAGTCTCTTCCCCTCTCAGATTTCGTGTTTGCACATTCGGAGGGGCTGAAGGAGTTTGAAGATGGCGGTCAGATATCGCCCAATTCGACTCTGGATAACAGTATGGCGTTCCACACTTCATCAGGATCCAGCGCCAGCGGAGGCGTGGGGAGCAAGACTTTGGGCTGCACGGCCACAACAGAATTTGTGAAACGGAGACGAAGTGGATTCATCGCTGGCAGGACATTGCAGAGACCGTGCGCTGCAGTGACTGAGATGGCGGTGTCTTTCAACCGGAGAAAAGGCATCCCTCAGCGATCTCCTCTCTATTGATTCTTCTCTGTATTATTTTTTTTACTTTATTTAAACATACCAGGCTTGTAGGGGTCTTGCTCTCTGGATTGATTTGCCCTTTAAGGTTAAAATCAGTGAGCAAGCCTGAAGTAGACTTTTAGGGTCTTGCAATTTTGGAAGGTAATTAAATTATTTGTACTTAACTGTAAAAGGGTGCATGGACAAAGGTTGAGCCAGCAAAGGCACATGGGTTTAAGAGAGATTGAAAAAGGTTTGAAAATTGGGTGCCTGTGTAAAGCAAGTGCAAAAGGTTTCAAAGCTTGTTTTATTCCCATTTTGCCATTGTGCTGAAAGATGCACCGATTTTGACATGATAGCAACCACTGTAGGTTTTAAGGTATTGGCCAGGGCGTGATGTGCCAACTTGCATTGACTGTCATTGTGGTATTTGTTTTACGTTTTCAAATTCGCGGCATTACATGTGGAAATTGGGTTTTCGGAGTTACCTAACCTCACATATACAATGATTAAGAACATTTAACCACGCTATCTTGATTCACTTTTTGCATTGTGCTCAAAATGCCTGATCATGATCTGATAATTTTTATTATTTATAATTAGACATATTGTCAGTGTATATGGTTTTGGTTTATTAATGCGTGAGCCTTTTTCAAAAACTAGGTATATTGTCAATGTACAAGTGCATGATTTTTTTTTTAATTAGATATTCGTATGTGTCTTGGTTTATTAGTGCGTGAATGATTTTGAAGTGACTTTTTTGGAGTGATCGTGATCTTCAAAATAGTTTGTGAATTTCAATTCATATTTTTATAAGTAACTTATTACTTATCTTTCATTGTTAATGCATCTGTGTATGAAAACTCTTTTTAATTAGATTTATGGTATGTGTCTTGGTTTATTAGTACATGAATGATTTTGAAGTGATTTTTATTAGTGCGTGAATGATTTTGAAGTGATTTTTTGGAGTGAATGTTGTCGTGATCGTCAAGATCGTGTGTGAATTTCAATTGATACTTTTATGAGTAACTTATTACTTATCTTTCATTGTCAATGTACCAGTGCATGCAAACTCTTTTTAATTAGATATATCGTATGTGTCTTGGTTATTAGTGCGTGAATGGTTTTGAAGTGATTTTTTTGAGTGAATGTTGTCGTGATCCTCAAGATTGTGTGTGAATTTCAATTGATACTTTTATGAGTAACTTATTACTTATCTTTCATTGTCAATGTACTAGTGCATGAAAACTCTTTTTAATTAGGTATATCGTATGTGTCTTGGTTACTAGTGCGTGAATGATTTTGAAGTGATTTTTTTGAGTGAATGTTGTTGTGATCCTCAAGATCGTGCATGAATTTCAATTGATACTTTTATGAGTAAATTATTACTTATCCTTCTAATTTCAAATCTCAAAATGTCTTGAAAATCATTCCAGTAAGAAACCAAAACATGGTCACTTTTTTAAAGATGCTACGAGGTGATATCAATCATAGACTAATAAATTAATTTTAAATACATAGTTCAAAATGAGTTCCATAACAATATTTTTTTACTTTATTAACATAAGTAATTTTCATATATTTTAAAACCGCTATCCCTTTTAATAAATAGCCTTCAATTTTGATCTATTGGTCGGTGATTTGGGACAGTTGCCACCTGTCATGGATAAACTTGTATATGCATTTGAAGGTATTGCAAAGGGATTGTGGAACTCATTCACGACATTTGTGACCCTTGATATTGTGTTTCGACAAAATGGACAAAGCAATGATAAAAAATGTTTTTGCCATGTGTTAATGAATGTTAGAGATGCAATTCCAATAGTAGAAGATTGGAAACTACTTATGACTTGTATAGATACTTCCTTAGATGATTCAGTGAAAGATTCATTTGATAAGATAGTACATCTATTTGCGACAAATGATGATGTACACAATCATAATAAGCGTTTAATAAGAAACTTGAATTGTCCCATTGCAGCCAGTATTGCTACAATAGTAAGAAGCAATTATTCTATGGAAAGAGATGAAGAAAACTTAGAGCCTGAATTACTTATGGTAGTTGGAGCAAGGGTAATGCTCACATCAAACTTGTGGACAGATGTAGGACTCGTCAATGGTGCTCTTGGAGTTATATAACAAATTGTATATAACCATGGAAGTTCACCTCTAGAACCACCCACATATGTTTTAATGAGATTTGATAATTATTTGGGGGTTCCATGGGATGAATCATTCTCTCAAGTTGTTCCTATTATACCCGTCGAAAGAGGTAAGAAAAAACAACTTCCATTGAAACTTGCTTGGGGCTTAACAATCCATAAGTCACAAGAATTGACATTGGACAAGGCTAGAATTAATATTGGAAAACAAGAAAGGCAAGGTATGGCATTTACAACAATATCTCGAGTTAAAGATTTGGCGGGTCTACGATTTTAACCTCCCTTTTCATATGATTGATATGAAAAGATGTCAAAATTATCTGGTGTAAATATAAGAAAAGTCGAAGAAGATAGATTGAGATTGATCACAATGTAAACTATTTGTTGTTTGCATATGTGATACTCATTCCTTATAATTTTACTCATTCTTTACAATATAATTGTATCTTTGTTTTCAAATTAACTTATAAATATATTGAATATATGGAACTCTTTCCTTACAATTTAACTTAGTCCTTACATTATAAATATCTCTTTGTTTACAACTTAACTAATGAATAATCATCAAACCCAATGCTGAGCAGATGAACTTAACAATGTTGATCAAATTCCAGTTTTATGTCACTTCCCACGATTGGAACCAGCCTAGATCCAAATCCAAGGCTCTATCAAGCGTCGAGAGGGATCAAATCTCTATATGTGCAAACCTCTCTTTAGGTATTGCACTAAAAAAGGGGACATGATAACATGAGGAGAGATTTGCAGCTCAAGAGATTTGATCCCTCTCGGCGCTTGATAGAGCCTTGGATTTGGATCTAGGCTGGTTTATAATTAGACATATTGCCAGTGTATCTGGTTTTGGTTTATTAGTGCGTGGGCTTTTTTCAAAAACTTGACATATTGTCAATGCACCAGTGCATGAAAACTCTTTTTAATTAGATATATTATATGTGTCTTTGTTTATTAGTGTGTGAATGATTTTGAAATGATTTTTTTGAGTGAACGTTGTCGTGATCCTCAAGATCATACGTGAATTCAATTGATACTTTTATGAGTAACGTATTACTTATCCTTCTAATTTCAAATCTCAAAATGTCTTGAAAATCATTCCAGTAAGAAACCAAAACATGGTCACTTTTTTAAAGATACAATGAAGTGACATCAATCATAGACTAATGAATTAAATTTTAAATACATAGTTCAAAATGAGTTTCATAACATTTTTTTTCTTTATTAACAAAAATACTTTTCGTCTATTTTAAAACTGCTCTCTCTTTTAAATAACCTTCAATTTAACTTAATTATTCTTATTCTATTTTAAATAATTATTAATTTAACTGTGTTATTCTTATTATCTCTTTTAAATAACCATTAATTTAAAAACCCCTCTTTTAAATAACCTTCGATTTAATTTTGTTATTCTTATTTTTTTAAAAATAACCATTAATTTAACTTTGTTATTCCTATTATCTCTTTTAAATAATCATTAATTTAACTTTCTTATTGAATAATAAAGTCTATTATAACTTAGTAAAAATGTAGAACTTATTATGAAATGAAAATTTGATTAGAATTTATTATTGATATTGTTTTTCATGGTGTGGCAAACCTAATTGGAATTTATTTTTGGATATTGTTTTACATGGTGTGCTTTTGCATGAAATCCAACTACTACACCATTAGGTTTTTAAAATGATGTTTTTATGAAATTAAAATGTTGTTAGAATTTTTTTCCATTGTTTTTTTTAAGATTTATCTTTTTAGTTTTATTAATATTATTTAATATATTGAGTTTTATTTTACTAGTGTAGATTAAGATTTTTTTAAAGAGCATGCTTCAATAGAAGAGAAGATGCATATTAATGTAGAACTAAGTCTCAAGGTATATGTAAATGTGGTAAGATATCAAGTCTAAATCATTAGTGGTCTAGATACTAAATTGAGAGTGGAAGCTATCATATTAGCATAAGAACTAGCATCCTAAAGTTAACTTATTGATTGGTGAGATTTTTGGTGTGACTAATGCCTAAATCATGTTTGTCTCACAATTGGTAAACTTAGAAGAGAAAATAAGTATTACCGTGGAATGGAAAACCTTGACATAATGAGATATGAAACATCATGCACATAACAATTCAAAGATGACTAAAAAGACACCACACCTAAATTTTGTGTTAGTATTAAAAAGAAAAGGCTTACGCTATCATATTAAAATGAGAAAAACGCTCTCATATGAGCAAGTAATGCCTTATAGACCATATTTGTCTCATAATTGTTATTCATATGTTATTATTAATATATGCACCCAATTATAATAGTATTAATACAAACAAAATTTAACATATGGATATAGGTCATTCTAGTAAGATGAGTTGCTACATCATATAAATAATAATGATTCTTGTGATTGTTTAGAAGACATGAAATCAAAACCACAATACTAATATGGGAAAAAAATAACATAGGTATATGCCACTATGGTAGGACAGATTGAAACATGACATGGTAACATTTTTAAGTTAAAGATAATTGATAAGGCATTAAATTGAAACTATTGACAATGTTATTACTAGGGTGAGAGAGGATTTGATCATATCAACTTGAGAAGTTTTACCTTCAAGAGAAGTGATTATTTAGAAGACATTAAATCAAAGCCACAATTTTAACGGGCAAAAAAACTAACATAGGGATATGCCAATATGGTATGATAGATTGCAACATCACATGGCAACATTTGTAAGTTAAAGATAATTGATAAGGCGTTAAATTGGAACTATTGACAATGTTATTGCTAGGGTGACAGAGAGGATTTGATCATATCAACATGAGAAATTGTACCTTCAAGATAAGTGATTGTTTAGAAGACATTAAATCAAAACCACAAAATTTAATGTGAAAAAAAACTAACATAAGGATATGCCAATGGTGAGATAGATTGCAAGATCACATGGTAAAATCAGTAAGTTAAAGATAATTGATAAGGCATTAAATTGAAACTTTTGACAATGTTATTACTAGGGTGAGAAAGGATATGATCATATCAACTTGAGAAGTTGTACCTCAAAGACAACTTTTGTGTTGACAAAGTTTTTTGTGGGAGTTATGTCTTATAAACCATTTTTATCTCACAATATTTATTCGTGTGGGATTAATCACAACACACCTAACACACGATTAGAAAATGAGGATTAATTTGGAGCATAATCTGTGCATAATCTCACATAGGAATATAAAACTATAGTAACATAATATACACCAAGATGTGGATACCAACCTCAAGAAACATAGCCAATGTAGTGCATGGACATTTGTATCCATACACTCGAAACTTACAGATGAGCATGAGGCCTCCCAATATATTGAGATAGATTAGTATCATTGGTAAATCCTCCTTTTTAGCCCCTTTCCTAACTCTAGAAATTTGAATGTGTTTTCATCATTTGATTTTTTTTTACTTAGCTAGATATGCCTTTTTAGAATTCTTTATGGCCTCATAATTGTTTTGTGTACACACAAGGGTTGACAAAGCTAGCATCATTCTTCCCCTTGCTTATCCCTTAATGCAGGTTTGAAAAACATGGTACATCCACACAATCCAAACACCTTGATACAATCACTTACACATATATCAAATATCAATACCTTAATTTTTGCATGGTTAAAGCCTCAAAGAGTGAAATAGTCCATGGCTCAGGCCAAAATGACTTCTTGAGGCAACATATTAATGCTAAAAGAAAATAGATTACATGAACACCTCTCACAAAGATCATCAACAAATGACCCTTTGTGCTCTTTAAGTGGAGATAAAATGGACCAATTGGGTGTTAAGCCATGGATCAAGTGTTGTTAATATCAAGGAGAAGATGAGCCATCAAATCACTTTGTGTTTAGAGCATTAATTTTATCCTTAAATTACCTGTCGGTTGGGGATGGTGCAGTAGCTTGTCAGTGAGTCTGTTAGTGAGTACGGTTATCCAGTTAATGAAGTTACATGGTCGAGTAACTCGGTCTTTGAGGGGTGTACCTATCTTTCCCTATCAGGAGAGGAAGTCATATATTCTGATTATTCTTCACTCATCCATCCATTGACCAATCTATCCAATTTTATCTAAGGAGGAAGAGTCGACCCTTGCTCGAGAGGAATCTAAACCTAAATAGTGATAGAGGAGTGGACTTAAGTTTTGGTTCATGGTCGTGATTGTGATTCAAGGAGGAAACTGGGGAATGTAACTACTATGTGTTCTTATGTGGATATAAGAAACATAGTGGTATCGAATTACCTAGTTGTTAGATTGAGCATCTTGAGTTTGAGTGGAAGACCTATGTGAAGCGTCGCAAATCCTCCATCGTGTTCCTAAGAATCCCCCATCTTTGATGTTGAGTCAACTCGAGTGCGGTCATCTGTGATTTTGGTTGTAATAGAATGGTATGTTGGACAATGAACCAAGTGATTTCCTTAGAGCCATTGGTCATGCACAACCAATAGTTGTAAGCCCAAGAAAAAATAGCCTGTAGGCATATGATCCTGGGTTTGGGTGACCTTTATTCGCACACACTAGTATATCACCTAGAGGAAGGTGACACCTAAGGGATTGTCGAGCAGTGAAGGGGTACCTTCTTGGTGTTGTGTGGGGCGAGTATTGTGGACTCCAAGCTAGCCGAGTCTACATGAGGAATCTGTGGTTCTGGAGGTAAACTGTATCTGACTGTTTGTCCTACTTAATTTGTTGTGGTCCTATGAAGTGGATAAAGTGTTGAGCACCAAGTGTATTGAGATCCAATAATGGTTGCACGACTTCCCGATGGAATAGCAGGATTTGAGTGGTCTTTATACACACACACACTAGAATAACACATGTGCGATGTTGTGTGGGGTAGGTATTGTGGACCCTAAACTAAAGATCCCGCATGAGGTTGATTGTTGGTATTGAGTACTAGAGTGGTATAGAGTGTGGATCTAGCTAAGAGACTAGTGACGGCTGACACCTCCTGGTGGAATAATAGGGTTTGGGTGGTCTTTCCACACACACATTGGTATAACACATAGAGGAAGGTGACGCTTAAGGGACCATTGAGCGGTGAAGGGGTGCCTTCTTGGTGTTGTGTGGGGTGGGTATTGTGGACCCCAAACTAATCAAGTTCACAGGAGGTGCCTTTCACTATATGATGAGTCACTAGTTAACATTTCCCTTCTAGTACCTAGAGAGCCTGTTCACCTAGAAGAGGTTGCCTTGGCTTGAGAATTGAGTCTATATGAGCATAAAAACCTATTAATCAAATAGAGGATGGCTTGGCCGTGGCCTTGTGCCTATTTGATTGTGGGAGAGAGTTGTGGATAGTTTCCATTTCCTTAAAGTAATCATCCCCAATGCAGGGGTGTCCTTTTAGTAGAAAGAGTATATGTTAGACAAAGTCCTACTGTTGGGTGGAACGTAGCTCAGGCATAGTCAATTGCACGAAGAAGCTTCATTCAAGATAAGTTTTATATGATGCTTTATTATTGTTAACCATTTCGACTGTATGAATGATGATATGAAGGAATGACAAGATGGATGTTGTATATAATGATTATGAATGTGAATGACTTGCATATAGGTGATTGCATGCATATGCAATCCCATTATGTATATAGCGCTAACTCTACAAGTAGCCAGTGAGCTGGTATTGCAAGATAAGTTGCCAAAAGGAAGTTATATTACGCAATGGTAGACACACAATGGTTTTCCACAGGGTGGTTATATTGTGCGGTGGTTGAAGGTAGTCGCGCAATGACTTGTGAGTTGGTTAAACTGTGTGTACAACATTGGTCCATGGTAAGATGTTATGTGTGCATTGTGACAGACAATGACATGAGATTATGTGGCACAGGATGCTACAAAGTAAATAATTCAATATTAGATAGTAATGTCTTGGTATCAGAAGCATGGAGAAATAAAAGAAAAAAGATCCCCTGTGGTCATGATAGGCCACAGAGGCCGGTGGGGTCATGACATGAGTCCTCCCTAACTTGCAGTATATTCCGTATTGAACTATAACTTGAATATACTGGAGTATCCTCTTTGTTTCTTTCTAATGGCTCTCGTGGGGTCTTTGCATGTCGAAGCAACAAGACTAATAGCAAAAATAATATTAGGATGGGTATGAGTTAGATACAAAATGATAACAAATAATTATTGGTACAAAGTGGCATTTACTTTGGGCATGGTACATGTGGCAATAATTTTAAATCCAAAATGGAAGGGATATGGGGCTATTTTACAATATTTCATGTTAAAAGTGATGAATAAGGTCACATTCCTAGTTAGGTTAGTAAAGTGAAAAGCCTTCCTTGGTTTCCAAGGCTTGGAGGCCAAGAAAATAATGCAAATGTCCTAAGTATGTCATGTCAATTTTCTTTTTAATATTGGTTTTACATGGATTAGAAGTTCATGCTCACCACTACTAAGTAAAAGGTCATTAAAATAGAGAACACGTATGATGACATGCTTATCCACTTTCTTGGTATAGACATTGGGGTTAAAAGAACTTCTTGAAAATTTAGTTACAAGAATAAATATATCTGTTTTGTCATACCATGCTTGAGGAGCTTTCCGAAGTCCATATAGAGATTTATTTGTGGGAATATAATAAACCCAGTTCATAACTTAGGATAAAATAGTTAATCAATTTCGATTAATTTCCTACCCACTAGCCTAGATAGTTGGCATCCACTTGCACCACCTAGTCAACACTTGCCATATATACCCTAGGAGCGATTTAATATTGATTATGGGTTGATGCTCTCTACTTTATTGACTTCCATAATTAGTAACTACACATTCCTACAGATTCTGTCTTTTACTTCTTTATTCCATCTTTTCAGTGGATAAGGTAAAGCTAGTCAACTAGGAAACTACTATATTTTGTTGCTAACCCATCCTCCATGATTTTCTCTCCATATTCCAGGATTAACATGTTTTTCCATCACTCTTGACAAATCACTCATGATTTTTCTAATTCGTGAGGTCCTTGACTGATTTGGGAAGTGTTTTATCCACCTATGGGGGTTTATCATATTTAGTAAGTCTATATTTCCGAGCTTGATGAGTTGTCTCCAATACAACTCAATTTTACCTATGAGGGATGTAATATTTATGTACACTATATTCATCATTAATAAATGGAGGGATACACTCCAAAATTCATCTCTTCATTCATGTGATTCAGTCTCTATTCTTCTCTCTATTTTTCCTGTGAATGCTTATGAGAATTATCTTAGTAGCAAGATATATTTCCTGTGCTTCTTCTTAGAATATTTACTCACAGCATTAAAGCTGCTATTTATACATGGTATCAGAGCGCAAGGTTATTCAAGTTCAACAGAGTTGAGGAGCTATATGTTCTCTCCATCAGAGCGCATCTAGTGTCCTACCCCTCTTTTAAGAAGAACTTGTTTTTAAGCTTACAAGTTTTTCTCCCAGTTTTATTTGTGTAGGTTGCAAAGAGTTTCTTCTTGAGTGCATAAAATCATCAGTATGGATTATTCTTCAGCTATAATCCCAACTCCCTTCAACTATCACAATTGGAAATCCAAAATTGACATTCTATTGCGCAATAAGGGACTATACACAGTTACTCTATCTTTGGAGAATGAGCCCTATGTTGTTGTTGAGAAAGTTAAGTGGCATAATGGGTTGGATGAAGCCTGTGGCTTGCTTTTCCTATCTATTTCTCCTGATCTACTCTTTAATCTAGATGGTTTGACTACTCCAAACCAAGTATGTACCAAACTTGAGTCTCTCTTTGGAGTTCAAGATGAGTTAAGAGCGCATCAGTTGGAGAAGTTATTCTCAATGAGTCCAAGCAATTTCGATTCTATTGAGGGTTTCTTCACCAAATTCAAATCACTTGTTCTAATTCTCAAGCATTGTGGGATTGAGAAGGAATATCATCAATGAATACTTTCCATTCTATCAAAATTGGGTACTGAATACTAAGTTTTTGTGTCTACTTTTCATGCTACTAGGCTTGTTGTTTCTAATTGGAAAATGCCTTCTTTTTGTACTTTCTTTGATTCACTAACAAAGGAGCAAGATAAATTGATCCAGATGGGTGATATTAAATCTTCCAAGGGTGAGGACCATTCTCTCATGGTTCAAGGAAGAAATAATACCAATTTAATCAAAAGAAACGAAAATTGTGAAAGAGAAGAAGCCAAAGTTAGAAATTGAAGATGAAAGTTCAAAGTCTACTGATCAAGATTCAATGCAGAAGGTCAAGAAGAAAGGGATCACATCAAATTGTTCTTATTGCAGCAAAGGATTTCATCCAGAGAAGAACTGTTTCAATAATAATATGGACATCATGTCTCAGCTTCTTGAGAAACACAACATCGAAGTTCCAGATGACTTAGAAGCTTGCTGATTCTTTAGAACACTGTCATAATGAAGAGTTCCAAGGTGATATAAACTATGCCTTGAGTTCCAAAGTAAAATAATTTCCTCATGCCTTTGATATAGATTCATTTTTTGATATATCAGAATCTGAAATATCAGATCCTTTATTTGATAATCCACCTATCAGTCTCCTAGATTCATCTTTTAATAATTGTGATTTTTCATTAGATCCTGACTTGTCTTTAAGTAGCTCTTCCTCACTCCATAATTCTGATTCAAAAGAATGTTTGTAGGCTGATATACATGGCATGAAATAATTCATACCACCATCCATACCATATACCATACCTCTGAATACTCCTAAGACTATACAAATCCCAATTTCACTAGTTGATTCCTCATTGGTCTCTTATGTAGTGTTACTTATAATACATGGTTTGAAGTCTTTCTTATATTTCACTGGATGGTTAGCCATGAACTTAGTCATCTTTGGACTGCTATTACACATGTTTGTTTCTGTTCTAAACATGTATGGTTCATATCTCAAGTCCATTCATCATTCAGATTTTTACACTCATCAGTTTTCCCTAGTTGCTCATACTTTTCCTATTCTAGCCCTATATCCTCTTGGAGTCACTGAAGCCTTTAAATTTGATGTTAGATATATTAATATTTATGATATATCATATGTTTTTCATCCTTGTATAAGATCTGGGAAGGTGCTACATCAGATTGGAAGAATGACACGTGATTCACATCACAATTTTGCAGCAATTCAATGAATTGATTGTGTAATAATTTGTCTTAATTTTTGTACACTTTGGGAAGGAGTATGCACAAATTTCTTTTCCATTTCATATTTTTGCACATCAGAGTTTGATAGAGACAAGAATAATTCAAATAATTCTCCTACTTCATTAGTTGATGAGATATAAGGAGTCTCTCCTCTTATTTCTTGCATATTCTACACTCTAGCACATGATCATGGAGTTCATGATTTATTCATCAAGTCCTTCACCCAAAAGTAGTTCACTTATCTCATTAAAGTGAAGATAAAGACATACCGAAGACATGTTATTTCAAGTTTTATGCGTTGTCCTTTCTTGAGGGAGGATTTTCCCCATGCGGTTTGGCCTCTTTCCTCACCTGAACACTGTGGTTCCCCCACCTACCCATAACCCACCTCTAGACCCATTCAATACACCTCATCCAAGTAGGGCCCAAAATGCCAGGACAAAACGACACGACACCACCCCACGAAATCCATTTCTTTAAAATTTCATCAATATCAATTCCCCCAACACATGAGTACCAGATAAGGGTATAACTAGAATTACCCAAATTTGATGGTGACAAAAAACAATGCATCACGTGGATAATAAAGCAGAAGAATAATTTGACATCCATAACATACACTATGATAGTGAGAAGATTCAATATGCCACCATGCAATTGGAGGGGGATGCATACAATTGGTACATGCGATGGAATACTGCAACTAGGGTTTGTTCCTTTAGTTGGAATAACTTTAAGAACAATCTTCTTAAGAGGTTTCAAGGCGTAAGCGAGAAATACTTCTTTTCCAAGATCACCAAATTGAAGAAAAAAGGCAGTGTAGATGAGTACACATGTGAACTGGAAGCTTTGGAAACTCGAGTTCCAGAACTAATCGATGACCAATGCCTGCAAACATATATACATGGACTAAAACCTCACATTCATGATGAGTTAGAATTACATAACATTTCTACCATGGAGAAGGCAAGACGTAAGGCCAAGATCATGGAGAACAAGTTCAAAATATTTTCTCAAATTAGCTTTGATAAAAACTACTTCAAGAGGAAGCCTCCCCAATCAACGAATATGGGAACTTCAAGATATAAGCTGCCACATCTAAGGTAAGGAGTAAAACCTAGTTTATAATCCCAGAGGATGAAGGAAGGAAAGTGGAAATATTGTGGAGAAAAATGGGATCCTAAGCATAGATGTTTTCAAAAGAGAAACCCCCAAAATTTGTATGCATGCGAAGCCGAAGAAGAATAAAAATACTCAGAAAGTGAAGAATCAAGTGAGGATTATATGGAAAATTAGCAGGGATGCCACTCAGAACTAGAAGATGATACACCAAAGATATCATTAGTCACCATTACATGGATTTCCCAACCACACACACTAAAGCTGAAGGGACATATAAAAAACAACAATGTCTCGATTCTCATAGATAGTGGCAGTACCCATAAATTTATTAATGTTAATATTGCTAAGATATTCAACTTATTTGTTTTCCGAATGCCTAACATGAAGGTTATGGTAGCAGATGGCAAGAATATTGAAAATGTGGGAAAATATCACAAGGTTAAATTACAAATGCAAGAGTATAACCTAGAATCCGACTTCTTTGCAGTACCTCTTGGAGGAGTAGACTTTGTATCGGGAATCCAATGGTTGGAAACATTGGGCACTTACTATTCTAACCATCAATATCACTTCATCAAGCTCAAATGGCTAGGAAAAAAGTACAAATTGTATAGGTTCCAACCATCCCAAACTCAATTGGTTAGATCACATCAGATGGAAAGGCTAATTAAAAAAGGAGCACCTTCCTACATAGTTCAATGTCAAGAGATGGAGTTGCTGACATGTGAAGGATATGACTACAAACCACTAGAGATACAAGAGATAATCCAAAAAAACCACAAGGTGTTCAAAGATCTTCCGTTGGAGCTCCCATCAAACAAGAAGATTGAGCACATAATTGAGATAGAACCAGGGGAAAAAAATGTCAATATCAAACTGTACAGATATCCCCATCACCATAAAATAGATATCGAAATGTTAACCCAATATTTGTTAAAATGTGGAGTCATTTCAAAGAGAAGAAGCCCTTATGCAACTCCAATAATGCTAGTTCGAAAGAAGGATGGATATTTCAGGTTGTGCATAGATTACAAAGGTCTAAACAATATAACAATCAATAATAAATTGCCTATCCTATTCATCAATGAGATGATGGATGAGCTTCATGGATCTAAATACTTCTCAAAATTAAATTTAAGATCAAGGTTAGATTAGAAGATGTAGCAAAAACTAATTTTTGTACTCATGAGGGCCGTTATGAGTTCAAAGTAATGCCCTTCGGATTAACTAATGATACAATCACTTGTCAAGTGCAATGAATGGATTTTTCCAGCCATATTTGCGAAAGTTCATATTAGTATTTTTTGATGATATCCTCATATATAGAAAAAATTGGAGAGAGCATATCAGACACTTAGATCAAGTACTCACTATCTTGGAAGAACATCATTTTTTTCCAAAAATGTGAAAATGCGCTTTTGGAAAAGAAGAAGTGGAATTTTTAGGCCATATAATATCGAAGGAAGGAGTAAAAGTTGATACAAGTAAGATCAAGGAAATCACTAAGTGGCCCCAACGAGATAACAAATCGAAATTAAGAGGATTTCTAAGCTTGACAAGATGCTATCAAATATTTGCAAAGAATTATGCCCATAAGACAACCCCTCTAACATATTGATTGAAGAAAAAATAATTTCGATGGAATGATGAAGCCAAAAAATGTTTTGAGGCATTGACAAACATTATGTCATCAACACCAGTATTAGCAACATCGAATCTCACAAAACCCTTTGAGGTTGAGTGCAATAGGAGTAGGAGTAGTCGTGATGCAAGAAGGTCACTCAATAACATTCGAAAGCCAGAAGCTCAACAAGAGAGAGAGAGAGAGTCTGAAGTCCACATATGATATGGAAATGATTTCTGTTATACATCCTCTAGAAAAATGACAACAATACCTTCTGGGGAGAAAATCCTTGATACGAACAGACCACAATAGTCTTCAATATCTCTTACAACAAAAAACATTGTCAACTGAACAACATAAATGGATAGAAAAAAATTCTACATTTGACATGGATATACTACACAAGAGAGGAAATGAAAATGTAGTTGTTGATGCCCTTTCTTGAAGAGATGAAAAGGTCAAGGCTTATGAGATCTCAGTTGCAGTTCTAGACTGGTTGGGTGAAATCTAAGGTGAATATTCCAAGGACCTAGACATCCATGCCTTAATTAATGATCCTAATCAAGGTCCAAAACTTGAATGGAGGAATGACATTCTTTGGTATACAGGGAGAATCTAGTTAATCCCAACATCCAAGTTTAATACCAAGGTGTTGATAGAATGTCATGATTCCCTAGCCGCAGGACATGTAGGATTTTTCAAAACTTACTATGCTAGACAATCCTTCTATTGGAAGGGGAAATATAAAGATATTCAAAAGTACATATTCGAGTGTGACACTTGTCAAAGAAACAAAAGAGAAAATGTCGTGACTCCAGGGTTACTCCACCTGCTTCATATCCCAAACTAGAAGTGGGAGGAAATCTCCATGGATTTTATTGAAGGGTTACCCTTATCCGAAGGCAAGGACAAAATATTCATGGTAGTGGACCGATTAATGAAGTATGCACATTTATGGGTATAAAGAGAATTGAATTCGCTAAAAATATTGCTGAAACGTTTTGTAAAAATATTTACAAATTACATGGATTTCCAAAAATCAACATTAGTGACAGAGATTCCAAATTCATAAGCAATTTTTGGAAATAATTTTGCAAACAAATTGGGATCACTCTTAACATGATCTCAACTTATCATCTCCAAACAAATGGAAAAACAAAAATTGTTAACACATGTTTGGATTCCTATATTCGTAGTTTTGTCACTGACAAGCATAACAAATGGTTACAGTGGTTACATCTTGCATAATGGATAAATCCACCTATCATATGTCATCCAAAATGACACCTTTACAAGGATTGTACGGTTATGCACCTCCGAGATGGAATGGACTCGTTCAAGGTGATGCAAAGGTACCTGCAGTAAAAAGTCAACTCGAAGAAAATCAAAGAGTAATGTAAGTACTCAAGTATAATTTAACCATGGCACAAGATCGTATTAAGCAACAAGCAGATCATTATAGAAGATAAAGATAGTTTGAAGTAGAAGATTGGGTATTTGTGGGAGTTCAACCATACAAGCAATTGTCACTACAACAACAAGGGAAGAACAAATTTTCTCCTAAGTTTTATGGACCGTATCAAATTATTCAAAAATTAGCCTCGTAGCATATGAATTGAATCTACCAGATAAGATTTGAATTCACAACTTTTTTCATGTTTTGAATCTTAAAAAATTATTGGGTCAACATCAAATTGCTCAGACAACCCTTCCTACCTTGGATGATGAACGAAAACATGTTTTAGAACTAGAGGTCATCATTAACATCAGAGAGAGAGATGACTATGTTCTTGCATCATCAAAGAATACCTTATTAAGTGGAAGAATTGTCCAATGGAAGATGATTCATGGTAAACATAGAAGTTCCTTCATCAATATCCATCAGTGCTTTACTTTGAGGACAAAGCATCTTAAAAGAAGAGGGAAATGTTATATACATAAAATAATAAGAAACAAATAAAAAAATATGATTAAAATGCGCACACACACACACACACAAACATGATGGAACATCGCTCAGGAAACCTCAGGNTATATATATATATATATATATATATATATATAACAAAATTTATTAAGAAAGGGTGCGACTTAACCAAGCAAGCTGATAAGGCTTATATAAGCCCAAGTTAGATTGTAAATTACATATCTTTAGGCAATTTAAAAATTACATCTAGCTTATATATATTACACATTTTTTTCCCGCTTCATTCATTTTGAACACTTCCATGAGCTTGTTCTGTGTAAATTTATTCATGCAAATCTCCATGAAAGAGGGTAGATAAAACATCTATTGGAGGGGATTAGTAGACTAGTTTACTGGGCCAAATGGTCAACCAATGTAATCTAGTCTATTAACCTAGGATGTAGTTGACTAAGTAGTAGGGTTTGTTGACCAACTGGTAGGGTTGATCGACCAATGTAGTTATGACAATTAGTTTCAAATGATCTCTCCAATGGCTGCAAATGAGCACTTTGATGGTTGCAAAAGTACTCTTTTATGGTTGCAAATGAGCTCTTTGGTGGTTGCAAATGAGCTCTTTGGTGGCTGCAAATGCACTTCTTTGATTGTTGTAAATGAGCACTCCTTTGATGAATTCAAATGAGTACTTTTATCACTGTAGATGAGCACTTTAATGGATGAAAATGGGCTCTTTGGTGGCTGCAAAATCCCTTATTTAACCTACAAAAGCTTGATCCTTGACAAAAAATCACTAGAATACTGGTCCTAGTTTAATTAGTACCCTTATTGCGACTTTGATACCATGTAAGATTTGAGCATATATATCTAGGAACATAAAATAAAGGGATATATTGTGAAAATAATATCAACAATCAACTAATCATGTAACAGTGAGACATCATAGATCATTACACAAAAACTAGAAGCAGATAAGAATAAAAATAATGATGTATTTTATTAACTTTAATGAATGAAGAGAGTTACATAAATAGGCAAGGAAATTTTAATTGATTATGCGATGAACGAGATCTAGGGAGGCTTAAATAGAGCCAAGGACCCATAATTAGTATGCAAAATCTCCTTAACTAAGTTCCATTGAACCAGACTCCATAACCACTAGTTCTACCTAAAGACTACTCATGCACTATTTGTTATAAACATGCAAAACCCTAATTAGTTCAACAATGGTGATAATGGATAAATTTAGACATGATGGTAAGTTAGGAGCTAAATTAGGGAAGCGATTTGAACCATTAACCGAGTTTGAACTCCAACATTCCTAAAATTAGGGAAAAGCTCCCCAAATCTAGGGAAGTGCCCCAAAATATAGGTTTGCACCTATGTTAGCCAAAATTGGTCATTAGGTTTTGTAGTAAGTGGAATATAAGGTGGTTTGGGACCCTTAGAGTTTAGAATCGGGATCTAGTGTGACTTGGATGGTCAATATGAGTGAGGTTGGCCTACTAGAATCATGAAGTCAAGGTCTATGTTACTAGGTAGGAGAGTTATGCTACGGAGAAGGTATTTTGCTCCAAATGTAAATCCATTTTCCTCCCATCTATATGATTAGAAGATAACTACCTAAGATTTTTAAAGTTCCTTTCTTGGTAGTTATGTCTGATCAACCTTGTTCTTTTGTCTTTTTTCATAAAAGAACATTTTAATTAAGTTTATTTGTGACCTAGTTGAACATGGGCCTTATCATTTAAGTAGGCACACCACACTTCACGTTCGGAAGAGATTCCCATGATACACCTAAATATTATTTCCTCTAAAATGAATTCATAATTGGATACCTCTTTTGCCATGGGACCCATGCCTCTCCTAACTGTTTTGAAATAAGAGTTTATCAAATTAATATTTCTAGAGTGGGAGGAAATATAGTCCTTGAGTATATTCTTGGTCACCTTCAATGTTATCTTTATGGAGATTCTCTTTCTCTTGATGACCTTATCTAAGTCCCTCTATATTTCCTTTGAGTTCCTGAGTGCACTCATTTCTAATATAGGGGAGATATTACATTGTCATATCACCATATCAATTGATAAGTGTAGGAATTTGCAATCATTTACTAAGTTGATAATATCCCTCTCTAATACAACACTATATCTCTAACAATTTTTCAAAGCTATGTAGTTGCATTCATTATCCCTCATACTTGGCTGATATTGATTAGGGGCATCCTTTAATTCTTATTGGCACTTCTTGAGATAATCCATGCCTAGTTGAAATCCATGTAAAATGATCCTACTTCCTTGGATATGTTGGAGGAAGGTAAGGAATTTTGATGCATATCCGTATAGTTATTGCAAATCCTTGTACATTTCTCTCTAGGTAGAATTCAACTCATCCTTGAGTTCAAAAAGCACAAGTTTGGAACTCTAGTAGATAGCTGGTATATGCTTTGAAATGAGCTATTTTTACTTCTAGTTCAACTATTGTGTCCTTGTATATTTTCATATGATCCATCATTTTATAGACATTGAACTTCATTGCATGCATGAAAGAAACTACATTATAAGTTGTGGCAGTTGGATCAACATGTATATCTATGATCATTGTTGTCTTTGTGGTCACAATTAGTTGTGCGACTTCAAGTAGTTTGAGTCACTTATGTGTTTGTTTCACCACCTATACTCTCTTCTCATCAATGACAAAATACTCTAATGATGCATTTTCCTTACTAACGGTGAAATGAAAAAAATCCATTCTTTAGACAAGTACACTTGGGGGTGGGGAACTCATAGAATACATCCAAGCCAAAGGGATGGAATGAAGCAATACCCATTCCCTTAATATCCTTGATCAATTGATTTTATATACTGACATAATTGTGTGATAAAACTAGGGGAGGAAAATATGGGGTGCCTAGGGAGGTAGCCAAGGGGAATATATAATGTAATGTGTACCTAAGGGGGAATAATTAATGTAATGTGGCCATAAATAATGGATTATGCCCAGGTAGTTTTAAGGGAATAATATAATAATGAGGGGTTACTTAGGATAGATCCCGAGGAATACTATAAGAAAGTATAGATACAAAGGAGTATAATTCTATTAAGGATCATTGGATGTATTCTTTCATACGCATGACTTGTGGAGTGATTCCTTAGTTAGTATTTTATGGTGTTAACCTACCTAAAGAGTTTCTCTATATCTTGTTATTATTCTTATGGTGAATGTATTTTGGTTATTTATGAAGTGTAAGGGTATAAAAAGGGGTTTCTAGTAAAAAAAGGAATATATTGTAAAGTAGGTATTTTTTAATTTGAAATATGTATTGGGAGGGGGGATAAAAAAATGATTTTTGTAAGTAATTATCAATATCTAGTGAAATTAGGGGTATTCTTTAAGATCCCATGAATGAAGGCGCTATGACATGGTTTCACTAAGTGAAGAACACATGGAAGGTCCTAGCATTGAAGAATATATAAATGAGTTGAAGTCAACATGCCAAATTTTGGAGAGTTGCTATAATCATTGGTCTAAAGAAAGATGCTGATAAATAGTGGTAGTCACTTGACACTAAGCAGATAGTTGATTTTTAGATGAAGGATTTGAAAAGGTATTTTTAGATATGTGTTCTCATGCTGTGAAGAATGATGAATAAAATACTAAGGGTTTTTCAATTTCCCATTACATGCTCATTGATGTATTCAACAAGAGAAGGTTATTGTCTCTATAAACCCTAGTACCAACAACAATTTTATCAATATTGATTTGGCTAAAAGATTGCAAGTTTTGGCAAAATATAATAAAAGAACACGGGTTAATGGTGAGAATGTCCAAGTTTTTAAAGATTTGAATATTTCCATGGATAAATTTGTGTTTCATTCAATTTTTTATGCTATAGATATGGATGATGTGGATATTATTTCGGGATATCCTTGGATGGACTCAATCAGTACAATTAATATTAATGTGAAAAATAAGTTTTTGAAGCTTTGGTACAAGAAAAAAATCACCTTGCGGGATATTTTTCTTACTAAACGAGAACGACCCAAGGGGTCACATGAAGAAGTCCTTGCAAGTAAAGTAGTTTAAGTATTAGTACATATATGGTAAATGAAGAGTCTAAGGTTGAACCAGAAGAAGAAAAAGCTACAGAATCACATAAAGGAAATCCCTAGGAAGGTGATAAAAATGACGAAGAATATACGGAGACACATGACCCTGAGGAACCACAAGTTGTAGATTCAAAGAAAGAAGCACCAATAGATAAGGTTGTGGTATATTGAAACCCACACTACCACGAGGAAAAACCATCATCAAGGCAAGGTCATGAGCATCAATGTATTTTCTATGGACCAACATGGAACCTGAAAGGCACTTAGTATGGAGGCACTAGGAGGAATAAAAGAAATGCATTGAGTCACTCAAGTTGTAGAGTGACATTATGGAACCACATTCAAACAAAAATCATTTTAAAGGTGGTAAGGAAGAAATTAGACCACGTGTCCAAATTTTGCTTGGATGGATATATGCATGTGTGTGGTGCTAGTTGACTAATATTCTTAGTAGATATTATTAGCTCACTTTAACTCATGTTTTGGAGACAAAACTTAGTTTCAGGGGGGATGGAATGTAATATAACTAGGGGAGGATAATAAGGGGTATCTAGGGAGGTACCCCAATATATCATGTAATGTGTACCTAAGGGGGAATTATTATTGTAATGTTGCCATAAATGATATTATATTCCAATTAGTTAGTTTTAAGGAAATGATATAATAATGATAGGTTAGTTGGGATAAACCCCCAGGAATACTCATAAGAAAATATTAATACCCATGAACATCATTGTATTGAGGTATGCTGGATGTATTCTTTTTTAGAAAGCATAGCTTGTAGAGGGACTCCTTTCTTAAGGAGTGTTTGATTATGTTAACCTACCTTAAATGGTTTTTCTATATATTGGTTTTATTCTTATGGTGAATTTCTTTTGGTTATTTATAAAGTATAAGGGTTCTATATCTTTGTTTTGATTCAATTTCTAGGTTAAGGAACACTACAGATTAATAATCCATGATATCACTTATGCACATGGGAGAGCCTCTATCCTAACAAGCACTTTGTGAAGGAATATAATTCTAATCATATCATATAATCCCTCATCAGAATTGCATTCCTTGGGTGAAAGGGGTAACTAAGGATAATTATGTTGTTTAAACATTTGGTAAATTTCACCCCACTGATAGCTAGTGCTACTATCAATATCACACTCGGTATATCCAAAAGAGGGGCCAAATATAGCGATGTCTGTTTCAATATTAGGTTTTGTTGATTCTTCTATCGTTGGGCTCATTTCTAGGATCACCTCCTTTTTATTCTTTTTCCATTTGGAAACCATTTATGACTTGTAGTTCATCCTTATGAACAAGCATATTCTAGCTAAGTGTGGAAATACACTGATTTAGTAGTAGATTGTTTGGTTTGCTTGGATTTGTCCCATAATGGATAATTTATATACAATAGGGAATTTTAATGTATTTTAAGTGAGGGATTTGGCACCAATAGAAAAATTTTACTAGGAAAAGGACCAATGGCCAAATGTTGTTGTTGAGATCCCTAGTGCCATTTGAGAATATGCTGCGAACTTGGTTGTAGGAATATTTTGGGCATCGAGTTTAGATAGTGGGTGCAATGGGTATTCATGTGAATATGAGGGATTCATTTAGGTTGAGACATAATGAAAGCATGTGACAGGGGTAGGCCAATGGCCATAGGTTTCTATTGATATCCTTGGTGGTATTTGAGCATATGCCGTGGGCTTGGTCATAGGAATATTTTGGGCATCGAGTTTAGATAGTGAGTGCATTGGGTATTAATGTGAAGTCTAGGGATTCATTTGGTCAAAGATAACATGAAAATGGGTGATTGTCCTTTTCCTGATGGCGATTAGGCCTATATTTGATGTGGCTTTATAACTTTGTGCGATTTTTTTATACCATTTAACAATAGTTGGGTCGAGTAGATGGTTCCCACACACACACACACACACACATATAAAATTGAGGGTTTATCTAGATAAGATAATTTTTTATGTCCTCAGGTTAGTTAAGTGATCATTGATCCTTTTATGCTCTGCATTACTCAGAGTTATGCCTCTATGCTTTGGGTCCTAGTTCGAACCTAGTTTAGAAAAAGGTGGGAATATTTATTTAGGGTTCCTGTCTACAACATTTTATGTTTTCCCTCTGTCCTTTTCCCGATGAAGATTGGGCCTAGATGTGATGTGGATTTGGAACTTTATGCGGTGTCACCCACTAAGATAATACAAGTGGGATCCCATTACCCAAAGTCAGCCTCTTGGTCTACTCGCAGTGACGACGCCTCACATCAAACGTTATCGAGCTTCGAAACTAGTCACATTGAGTTTCCTTCCTTAGAATATACGAGCATTAGAAATGGATTCAATGGATCTCCGAATGATGGTGTTCTTCATCCATGACTGTTACATGATACAATTTATGTTGAGTGATGTATCAGTGGTAGGAAAAATGAATTGTTGATGGGGGAAAACATGTATTTTCAAAAAGTGAAGGAATATAAGGAAAAAACAAGAGATCAAGCATTATGTGTTGGAAAGGATATAGAAATGGATAGGGTAGTCATCTTATCCATTTGAGAATTACTCAATAGATTTGAATATATCAATCTCACCATAGAGAAGTTGATAGAATGGATGAAAACCCATTGGACACTCGTTCTAGACTACACTTTGAAAGTTAGCATCCTTTCAAATGTCTGGTATGTATTTATGTTTTTGAAAGAAGATACCCTAAAAGGCCTGAACCATACCTAGATTATAAAAAATGGATCTTCAGTATAGGGACGTTGGCATCCATAATTTGATATAAAAATAGAAAAAATAATCAAACATCATTTATGGATGTTACTCCTTGGTTTTCCTTTCCAGCTGTAGATGGAAGATATTTTTGTGGGTTTAGCAATTTTTCTAGGCAAGTTCATCTGGTTAGATGACTCAATGCTACATGTTGTTGATAAACGTATGGATTATGTGATGATTGATCTTGATGTTTCAAAAGGAGTTCCAAAACAAGTCGATATTTTTTTGGGGGAAAATATTTTTTCTCAGCACACCGATTACCTAAACATTCATTTTCGTTGTCATTTTTTACAAGGCACTAACCATCTGTGGGAAAAGTTTTCAAAATTACTATTCAAGGAGGAAGATTGGAGCTCTGAATCGGATTTTTCTAGTGACTTGGATGAAAAAAATCTGGTAGTGGCCTCCATTGTATATTCGATACCTCCACGATATGGTACACCATTCTCCTTAGAGGGGTTTCAATCAACTATGCCCATTGGTAAGTTTAATCCTGAATCTTCCTTAGAAGGTGAAGGTTTAACAAAGGATGAAATCAACTTTATTAAATATTTTGATAAAGAATCTAAACAAAAAACGTTTAACAACGGTATTAATTTTTCTTTAGCTGATGAGTGTTTATTTTTTGGGGTTTCTAAAATTGTCCATAATTCTCTGAACATACTGGATAATATAATTAATGGAAAGGATTTGGGTGGCTCCTGACTCTATTTAAACCATAGGAAGGATTTGGGAAAGCCTTATGATTTTTTAAACCCTAGGATTGATAATGTAATTGATCTTAGGAAACCATATGACTATTTTAGGAACCACCTTGAGTATGGATGGAAACCTTGGGGCTTCTAGTATGTCAAGTATGAATTCTCTTTTGATTACTATGGATTATATTACTACTAGTTTATCTCTGATGTATACCCCCCTGAATGTTAGGTTTCAGAAATTTCAAAGTTCGCTGGTACTAATTCCCTTGCTATTAATTGGAATGATTCTGTTGTGAAAGAGACTTGCGTCGATCTGTTGGAAGAAACCTCCATTTGCCAAAACATCATCCTAAATAAAACTAGCCATTTGTAATATTTTTGTCAAAATTATCCTCTAATTTAGATGTGCTTTCTACTGCTTCAGTTAGACACCAAAATGTTACCATTAGGAAGTACAAGAACAAAGGTAAACCCTCCTTGAAGAAAGTTTCATAGTGGGATGGTAAAACTCTGGATATTGAATATTTCCCTTTTTCTAGAAAAAAATTGGAGGCTACACATTACATTTCCTCTCCTTTTGAGACAAAAAATCCCCAGTCCCTTAGAGAAAATGTTCCCATTTATGAGGGTGAAAATGTTAATTCTATCCCTTAACATAAGAGGGGTCGAGGTAGGGGGGGTGATATTAAGTTTAGGGACCTAAGATTACTGTTACAAGCTACTATCCCTAATGTTATTATGATACAAGAGATCATGTGTAGTGGTGCGTAGACAATGGTGGTATTTTCAAAACTACATCCTCGTTGGGAAATTTGTGCAATTGATTCCAATGGATTATTTGGTGGTTTACTGGCCACTTGGAATCCCTTAGTTACTCATTTCAAGCCCTTTGGGACCTATCCAGGTATCTTCCTAGAGGGAAAGTTCAAGGGATATGCCTATAAATTTTCTATTCTAAATTGCTATGGGTCATATAAGGGTAGGGAGAGATTCTAGGAATGTGTTGAGGTCAATGGTTTAATAAATCAACCCAATCTCATTGTTTTTGGTGACTTAAAATTCACTTTGTCCTCTAATGAAATCCAGGGAAATACTGCTAGAATGGATCCCTTGTCCAACTATTTCATAAATATTTTCCATAGATATAACTTGGTGGATTTATCCTTGTTAAACTCGAGCCTACTTGGAAAAAATGGAGGATTGGTAAGGATGGAATCAATAAGAGATTGGACATTTTTGATCAATGATGCCCTTGATTTATCACTGCAAAGATATAGATCTTGGGTTATTCACTCAACCATTGTAGATCACTCCCCTATTTTCCTTCAACTTGATGGGGTGAAAACTGGTACTAGTTTTCCATTCAAATTCAATCATATGTGGATTTAGGATGATGAATTTTGTACTCTGGTTAGGATAAACTGGAATATTTGTCCTTTTCCCGAGGATTCTAATGTTATGGAACAATTAGATTTTAAACTAAAGTCTTTGAAACAGAAAGTGGTATTATGGGAAAAGGAGAAAAAGTAGAAAACCAAACAGGAATTAATCAAGATTGAAAATTTGCTAGAAAAATTATTTGTGTCTAATCCTTCTTGAATTTATATTGAGGAGGAGAGGAAATAATTTTTTGAGTTGGAGAAAAAAAAACAATTTTTTTCTTAAGCAAGAAGAGATGACATGGAGATTGAAAAGAAAGGCTATTTAGATAGCGCAAGGTGACAACAACACCACTTTTTTTATAGGTTTGCTAGCTTCAAGAGTAATATCAACTCAATATGGTATCTTAAGGATATGAATGGGAATCTTATAGATTCTCAAAAGGATTTAGAAAAGAAATCCTTATTACATTTTTTTGATCATTCTAAAATCAAGGGGGCATTGACATCGATTCACAACTTAAAGTGATTAGGAATTTCCCAACCTTTTTTACTAAAGAAGAAAGGGTCCAAATTGGGTCTCCGAAGTTAAGGGGCGTACTAAATAATTCTGATAAGGATAAGATCCCAAGGCCAGATGGTTTCCCTATGGAACTGTTTACTTTATTCTTTGACTTGATGGGTAAGGATCTGTTGGAGATGGTGGAACAAACTAGAGTGGAAGGTTATATTTCTGGTGCTATCAATGCTACCTTCATTTCACTCATTCTTAAGTGTAGCAAACCCATGGAGTTTTCTAGCTATAGACCTATTTCTCTCTGGAATTGTTTACAAAATAATTTCTAAGATCATATCCAATAGATTGGGGCCTAAATTTGCAGAGATGGGGACTAAGGAACAATTTGGGTTCCTAGATAATAGATAAATACTTGATGTTGTGGGGGTTACTGGGGAATGTTTGCATACTATAAAGTCAAGAAATTTGGAGGCACTTATTCTGAACATGATATGGCCAAAGCATATGACATAGCGAATTGTGTATATTTAATATTAATCCTTCTACAAATTGGGCTTCCTCTTTTTGTGGCCATCTAGATTATGGCTTGTATATCTTTTGCATGTTTTGTTGTTTTGATTAATGATTCTCCAACCAACTTCTTTAGATGTCCTTGGGGCCTCAGACAAGGATGTCCACTTTCTCCTTAAATTTTCCTGTAGGTTATTAAAGGCCTAAGTAGACTAATTTTAGTTGCCAAAACTGAAGGAAAATTACAAGGTATCAAAATAGCATCCTCTCTATTCATTACACATTTATTATTTGTTGATGATGTGGTTTTGTTTGTGAAAAGAACTGTGGAGGAGTGTATTGTTTTTCTTGAACTTATAAAACTTTTTTGTGTAGCTTCTGGTATGGAGGTGAGTGCCACTATGTAAGTCTTCATCAAGAATAATGTATCTGGCAATGGTATCTTACATATTTCCTCCATTTTAGCTTTCCAAGTGATTGAGATGATAGGTGGATTAAAGTATCTTGGATTTTACATGAAACCAAGTTGCTACAAAGTTAAAGATTGGCATTGACTGATAAAAAATATGGAAAAGAGGATAGAGAATTGGACATACTTACTCCTTTCTTTGGGAGGGAGGATTACCCTTGTAAAAGCTATGTTGGTGGGGATCCCGGTTTATTGGTTCTCCTCGACACATGTTCCACAAACCACAATATTGAAAATCAGAAAGCTAATGTTTAATTTTCTTTGGTCTGGCTCTATTTTGGACAACAAGATTCATCTTTTCAAATGGGATAGGCTCTCTAAATCAAAATGTTTTGGTGGCTGGGATATAAAGAATTTATAATGGTTTAGCATAGCTCTAGGTGTGAAAAGTTTGTAGTAAGGTTTGTTTGGGTCTAGACTTTGGTGTGATGTGCTTAACGAAAAATATTTTAAGGGTGACATTCTCAAGTGGATTAGAAACCCCGTCAAATATGTTAGTAATGTTTCCAACCTTTGGAATGGCCTTATGTGGTCTTTTTCTTGTATAAGAAGATGTCTTTCGCGGAAAGTGGCTATTGTACAAAAATTCTGATATGGGTTGATTCTCTTGTTGGTGTGGAGAATAATTTTACTTTGTCTGCTTACATCTTAAATTATCTGTTTGAATTTGACTTTCTTAATCTTACACATATCAAAAGACTAGAGTGGTTATGGTAGTAAAATTCCTACTAGTTCTTGCATAAGACCTGGCATTAGAGGAAATTTCAACTCAAAATGGGCCTCCTAAGAAAAATAATAAAATAATATTTATTAATTATGGAGGAAGAAAAGAAAAAAACTACTTTTTTTGTTTGTATTTTCGACATATCTCCCTGTGTGTTTACTCAAATTTCGATCGGAAGAGCTCGTTGGATGAGAATTTAAATTCCACATCGAATGAGTATCCACTCGGCATACTTTTGTGTAACGAACATAAATAAGAAAATAATTAAATAATTAAAAAAATTATAAATTAGGTTAGTATGAAAGGAGGCGTCTCCTCATCATGAATGTCCAAACCATATTTAAGGCCAATACATCATTGTAATATTCACCATCTTATATATGTAATTATTATTTATCATCCAACATGATAGTTGGATTTGATTATTAAGGGATCAACCGGATTCGGTTGCTCCATTTGTTGTTATCCCCAACACATTTTTGTGTCAGTTCCCTTGAACAGGCTCCTTGTGTTTATGATGCTCATAAGAACACCTGTCTTATCTTGTGTCTGATATATATTATAGTTGCTCCCATTGATGTTCTTTATAGCTGTCTTTGTGATGATATCTGTCCTTTGTGTGTTCGTGATTGTGACATTTTTGTTGCAGCATTGATCATCTTGATTGTTAGCAACATTGGCTTGTCTCTTATCACAATCTTGGTCAGGATCATCCTTCTCTTTGTCAATTATTTTGTTTTCAATTCCCTTATTACTAGGGTATGCTATATCTTTGTATTGCATGTTATATTGATTTATGCCATTACTCTCATCAGGGATGACATACTAGCCTAATCTATCTTCCTTTTTTCATCAACTTGGGTGGATTGTTCTACATGATTTTCACCTCCATCTTCATTTTGGTATCAGATCAGAATCTCTCCTGCACTCTAAGCTCGGACTCGGCTCATCAACTCCTCGGGTGAGCTCGGATTCGACTCCTCCCACCTGAGCTTGGTTTCGGCTCATCTCACATCACATCTTTGCTCCATTTCACTCATATCTCTCATGCTCATTCCTCTGCTGCCCCATCTGCTCCACTACTGCAATCACCACGAGATGCTCCATCTCCAACTTCCACCCCAGCCTCTAGTTCCTTCTCCATCATGTCCCTTTTGTCCAGTCCTCACCTGCATCCCAACGTGCTCCCTCCATGTTTTTTTTTCCTTCCCTCTTCCACACAACCATTCCCTGTCATATCCATTGTGACCCTCCTTCCAGCCACCACCCACACATCCTTTCCACGCCGCCTCTACATTTTCCTCAACGTCCAGCTTCCCGTGCTCTACTCCAACTCTCACACACCTCCATCCCCCATCATCCCCTTGCTACATGCCACCATCCTTCCCTTCCCCTGCCACCTGCCTCAAACTCTTCCCTTCCACCTTTGAAACCTCCCTCATCGGCCCGCCTACCTGCTCCACGCTCCTCCTCGTTGCTAACACTCGAACGTTCCTTCCATTAGGGCCCATCCCATATGCCCTGCACCCTTTCCTTCCACCAAAACCACGCCTATACACTCCACCTCTCTCGCTGGGCACCTTACAGCCGCCAACCATCACCATGTCGTCACTCGGCCTCCACCTCCACATCATGCAAAAAACAAAACCAAAATAAATATAAAATAAACAATATAATATAAAATAATATATTAATTTAAATATATTATACTATAGTATAGCAGTAATAATATATTTAATAAAAATCAAAATATTATATTTATTATAATATAAATAATATTATAGTATTTGTCAAAAAAAAACTATATACAAAATATTATATAGTTTATGAAAAATAAAAAAAAATAATATTAATTAATTAATTAATTAATATATTATTATTCAAATTTCGCCTCAAAAGCCAAAATAGCATTCTACAAACATCCATGGCATCTTATAGTAAGAGTGACGAATTCATAAATCTCCTTGAGAAAATCCTTAAGGATATGGATGAAATAAAGAAATCTATTGATGGAACGCTTAAAGAAAATAAATATGGAGGTGAAAATCATGTAGAAGAAGCCACCCAAGTTGATGAAAAAAAGGAAGATAGGGTAGGCCAATATGTCATCCCCGATGAGAGTAATGGAATCAATCAATATAACATGCAATACAAAGATATAGCATACCCTAGTAATAGCGGAATTGAAAACGAAATAATTGACAAAGAGAAGGATGATCCTGACCAAGATTGTGATAAGAGACAAGCTGATGTTGCTAACAATAAAGATGATCAATGCTGCGACAAAAGTGTCACAATCACAAACACACAAAGGACAGATATCATCACAAAGACGACTATAAAGAACATCAAGGGAAGCAACTATACTATCTATCAGACACAAGATAATATCGGTGTTCTTATGAGCACTATAAGCACAAGGAGCCTGTTCAAGGGAACTGACACAAAATATATTGGGGATAACAACACGAAAATATTTAAGGTCGTAGTGTATGTTGAGCATGCTCAAATGATGGAAAACATAGTTAAAAGAAAAAATCACACAAGTAGAAAAAACGTAAACAAAACTTCACCAAGTCCATACTAATTGCAAATACCGAGACATAATAATCAAAATGAGCCAATAGTCGTAATCAAAATTGCACATCTCAAGTCATCAGTGTGACATAGAGCCAGAATAAAAGACAACATTAGGAAAATATTTGATCTTTGAGGACAAAGCTCCTTTAAAGGGAGTGGCAATGTAACAAACATAAATAAGAAAATAATTGTTGGGGCGCGCACCTTAACGATCCTTAAGTTGGGTAACTCCGCGGGTTTTGTCGGAGTTTGTAAGTGGAGTTATGACTCAAAACAGTCTTAGGGGTGTCGGGGTTGAGTCAAAGTCCTCTTTTTGTAATAAACCCATGGTTTAAGTCCAGGGTTTAGGGTTCGGGGTGCCCATGGTTTAAGCCCATGGTTTTGTAATAAGTACTCTGTATAAATAAGCACTCTTGTAAAGAAGATAGGTTAGGCTTTTGATGTAAGATGAATTGATACAAAGCTAAGGCTATTTTGGTAAGAAAGGTTAAGTCCCAGCTGTGTGCGTGGACGACCTCTGCAGCTGTGTGCGCAGAGGGTTTTTGGAGATTAAGAAGATCTGCAGCTGTGTGCGCAGAGGCCTACAGCTGTGTGCGCAGCTTTGAGAAGAGATTTGTAGCTGAGTGCGCAGATCAGAACTGTGGTTTTTGTAAAGAGTTGAATAAAACACAGTTCTATGGACGTAACCCCTACACTGGGGGTGAACCACGTTATATCTTGTGTCATGGTTCTTTTGTGTTGTTTTGTTATGTTCTTTTATGCATTGATAAAGTAATTAACTGATAAATAAGGTCACTGCTATAAACTAACTTCGCTGTGAATTCCCAGAAAAGGGTTAAGCAAGTCACTATTGTTGATCTAACTGCGTAGTTATATATGTGCATGATGAAGCTCTGTGTTGAATGATTATAAGTTATTAAAGGCGAAAGGTACAGTAATATCCCTCTTCTGCTTGCAGAAACCTGATTCTGCGGCACCCCATAGCTGTTTCGGGTGAGACTGCAACCTGCTTGCAGGTTGTTGCTGAAAGGGCCAACACTGTGGGTCTTTTGTTGGTGTGAAGTTAATGGTATAAAACCCGGGTCTGCCCTATAGCCCAACAAATTGGTTCCGTTGCCGATTGAACTCAGTATCTTCTCAAGAGGGGTTTACGTCGTACCTCGAGGGCTATGTTCTGGAGACCCTCTGTGAAAGAAATTGGTGATTGCCTTGAGGAGACTTATCTGAAATTCACTAAGCAAGAGAACAAAGATCCGCGTCGTAGTGCAAACGTATTTTTACAAAGGTATGTTTTTTGTGATGTTTATGAAATTTTCTTTGGTAGTATCCACATAGAGTTGCACCAGTGGTTATCTAGGTTGACGAAGAGAAGGACGAACTTCCAAGAGGGTCAGTTTCCTGCTTGGACCCTAGCAAGAATTAATATACTAAAAAGGGTGACCAACGAGATATCTCGAGCTATTGATTTCTGGACAGCGCGAACCCTTGAAGCCTTTGTGATAGAGTTCGCCATCGACATGAGTACCTCCTTTAGTGAAGCCGAGCGACAGTTTTTCAAAGGACCAATGGGTAAGTTTTTGAATTCATTTAGTTTGAGACTTAAAATGCTATTAGCTGAAAAGGGTATATTGCTCATTGAATCTGAATGTTAGATTTAGTATTACTAACCTATGTTTGCAAGTGACAATACCTTCGACGAGCAAAGTGGTTTGCTGCGAAGTGGAAAAAGGTACAAGAGAGATTTTGGATCCTATTCCCTCAGTCAACATACCGAGTATTCCCCTGTAAATCCTGCAGATTCTGAACCCGAAGAAACCCCTTCTGTTGGAAACCCTCCGGTAACCCCGCAGCGCAGACCTGTTATCCCTGAGAACCCGTCGCAGTCCGAAAGTCACCCTAGCCTGAGTATTCCTGTAGCAGGTCAGTCTACCCCAGTAAGTTCCCCCCCGCCTACTTCCAGTCCCCCTCCAACCCCACCTAGATCCACTATGGCCCACATGAACGATGATATTAAGCTCCCTGTTTTCAAAGGAACTGGATCAGAGGATCCAGAACAATTTTGGTTTTTATGTGAAGCAGTGTGGACTGCTAAGAACATTTCAGATCAAGATACAAGAAGGGCGTAGCTAGTTACTTCTTTTAGAGACCGCGCCTTGACCTGGTTCATGAAGTTTTCCACCACTCAGAACCATGTATTGACTGATATAAAAGCAACAATGATAAAGGAATTTAAGAAGCCGAAATTAGAGTCGCAGTGTATCACTTAATTGAAGGAGATTCAGCAGAGGCGCGGAGAATCAGTGTGGGACTTTGATCAGAGGTTCAAAGTTCTGCTAGACCAAGTCAGTTTCACCATTGGACCTACGCAGCACAAGGAATGGTTCATTGCAGCGTTGCTACCGCATATCAGAACTCCACTCATGCAATAGAAGGTTGCTGACCAGCAAGAGGCTCGGGAAATTGTGATGAAGCTTGAAACCGCTCCTGTCGAGGATAATTCTGGTCTAACTCAAATTCAAGCGGAGTTGGCAGCGATGGCTCTGGAGCTTCGTGATATGAAGAAAGGGAAAGCCAGTCGAGAGGAGGTTTGGTGCACACAATGTCGGACAGAAGGACATGCCAAGGAACAGTGTCCTGCGGTCAGAAATTACCTGAATACTGGTGCGCCAAACCCGTTTCACCTGCTAGTTCTATATTGTGAACTCTGCAGAACAACGGGTCAGCATCGACCTGAAGACTGCTATCTGCTACAGAGGTATGCACCAGTCCACAAGAACCCTTATTGCAAGTTCTGTAAGTCAGTGGGACATAATGAAGATGAGTGTCACAGCTATGACCTCATGAGAGAGTGCACCTATGACGCCTATTGGGTAAAAAATGAGGGACCAAACAATGATGGCTATGGTTACCACGATGGTTCATCGGGTAGAGGTGCTTTTGGAGGTCGTGACTGTGGTGGTATGTCTGGAAGAGGATGAGGCCAGGTTGTGTGTTATAACTGCAACCAGGGCGAACATCTAGCTTGAGACTGTCGGAACCCAACTACGACATGTCGGTATTGTCGAGCAGTTGACCATGTGATTGAGCAATGCCCGTAGCTGATAGCTAAGATTCAGGAAAGAAATAGTGCTACAACTTAGAATATTCAGCTGATTGCTGTGGAGCAGTGACCTGTCCCAACCATTAATGTTGTTACCAGGAGTGGAGCCACGACGGAAGTGTAGAACCAGAAAAAACAGCCTGACGAGGCTTGGGTCCGTAAGGCCCCAGAAAAAATACCAGCCTTTGATGTTGAAAGAGAAAAAGAGACATTCATGGACGCCAAAAATGACTTTGCTAACCTGAGCATATCAGTAGTACCTGCGCAGCAGCACCAGCAATTGGCACAATCTCAAGAAGCTACGACAGCTAAAGTAAGTACACTGTCTTCCTTTTTACAGAGTTGCATGAAGCTCTTAATAAATCCGACTGCTTTAAATGAATTACATAAATTTATTGCTTCCTGCGAACCTCAACAAAGTTCTGGTAAAGAAAGACCTGTTCATAGAGTCAGAAGAACTGGCAGGGAAATGAGATTGAATGCTCAGATAGGAGAGTATGATATGACTGATGTTATCTTGGACTTAGGATTAGAAGTAAATATCTTAACTAAGCAGACCTGGGAACAAATGGGAAAACCTACTCTGGAATGGTCCCCTATACAGTTGAGATTAGCCAATCAGCAGAAGATTGTGCCCTTAGGAATATTCCCTAGTGTCCAAGTAGATATTGATGGAGTCAGTACCTTAGCAGACTTTGAAGTTATTGAGATAATTGATGACAACAATCCCTATCTAGCCTTGTTAGGAATTGAATGGGAAATGGGAAATGATGCAGTCATTAACCTTAAGAAGAGACATATGACTTTGGAAGGGAAGGGTTTGAGAGTCATAGTGCCACTGGACCCTTCTCAAGGAGAACGGTACACAGAACCACTCAGAGATGAAGACCAGGATGTCCTGGATCATATCTATAATATCACAGCTAAGGAAGAATATTATGTTGACCCTACTTCCGAAGGTATCATGGACTGGCGATGTGATAGCTCCTGCATGATAGATTCAGATGACGGTCTAGAGAATTGGCAGAACAGACTGTACGAGCTACATGGACACCGATGTGCAAGAATTACCAAGTCTTTTAGATGGCTTGGTGCACAGGTAAGAGTCCTACCTATTTTTCATGGCTTGTCAGACCCAGAACAGTTTATTGTACAATTCTCAGAACAGATACCAAATTCACAAAAAATGGAGACCCTAGATTCAACATTCAGAGCCACAACAGCTAGATGGTGGAATGGCCATAAGAAGTACATTCCTACTTGGGAAGCTTGTCAGAAGTTCCTTCACTTGAGATTTCTGGATCAGCCCCAAGAGGTGCGAAGCAGGTTTAAAGGAAAGACTAGCCCTTAGGAACATTTGGCACAATGCTACGAATCCTGGAGGTGTGTACCTCATGAAGAGTGGGTACATAGGTTTGTGCATACTCTAGAACCGATAGCAAAGAACTGGTATGCGGAGGCTGAGCTTCGCCAGGATACTGAAAGTTGGGATTGTCTTGTTGATAATTTTGTGTTGACCTTTTCTATTGATGAGGTTTGTCCTGCTTTGGATGCAGCAGTTAGGCTGATCCATACTAAAGTATTTGATGCCCAAGAAGTAGCAGAATACCAACCTGACTGGAAGCAACAGGAAGCTAATGCAGTGGAATGTTATAACCTCGCAATTGACGAGAATGACGATCCGCGCAACATTGACATTCCTGAGTCGGAAGGACACTGCGAAGTACATGGACCCGCAGTCGAAGCGCCTAAAGTGACTCAGCCCCTGAAGATGCGGGCCATAAACATTGGATCAGAAGAACAACCTAAGTATGCCACCATTGGAGATTATTGGGATGAAGAAATGGTAAGCAAAGTGACCCAACTTCTCCATGAATATCAGGACCTATTTTCGACGAAGTTCTCGGAGATGAAAGGTATCCTTGGTGATATAGGATTGATCAAGATCCCTTTGAAACCCGATGCGAAGCCTGTGAAATAGCGCCCTTATAGGCTGAATCCTAAATATAAAGAAAAAAGTTAGATTGGAGCTAGATAAGATGCTTGCTGCAGGAATTATTGAGCCTGTTGAAGAATCCGAATGGGTCAGTCCTATGGTGGTTCAAGAAAAGAAGACTAAGGGGGAAATCAGAATCTGTGTTGATCTGAGAAAGTTGAATGATGCCTGCTTGCATGACCCTTTTCCTACTCCCTTTACAGATGAGGTTTTAGACAATGTGGGAGGTTAGGAAGTGTACTCTTTTACTGATGGATTTTCAGGTTACCATCAGATCCGAATTGCTCCCAAAGATCGACACAAGACAACCTTCGCTACAAAAATGGGATCCTTTCAGTATATAGTTATGCCCTTTGGATTGAAGAATGCACCTGCTATGTTTTCTAGAGTAGTCATCTCTGCCTTTAAGGAATTTATACACAAGTTCCTAGAAGTTTATTTCGATGATTGGACTATCTTTGGCTTACTAAAATACCATATGGCTAGTTTGAGACTTATGCTGGACAAGTGTAGACAGCATCATATTTCCTTGAACTTAAAAAAATGTATCTTTTGTGCACCTTTTGGAATTTTGCTCAGTCATATTGTCTGTAAGCAAGGACTGATGATGGATACTGCGAAGATAGCTATTATCGTCAACCTGCCACCTTTGAAGTCTGTTAAGCAACTATGCACTACACTTGGTCGTACTGGATATTACAGGAAATTCATTAAGGGATATGCTCAGATCACAACCCCTATGGAAAAATAGTTGAAGAAGGATATTAAGTTTGAATGGGCACCTGAGTGTCAAGCAAGTTTGGATATTTTGAAGGAAAAGATGGTAACTGCTCCCATCTTATTATTCCCTGACTGGAATAAGGAGTTTCATGTGCATGTCGATGCATCCTCCATTGCTCTAGGTATAGTATTGGCTCAGTCAGGTGAAGGTAATATCGATCACCCTATTTCTTTTGCAACTCGAAAATTGTCTACAGCAGAGAAAAATTATACTATGACAGAACGGGAAGGTCTAGCCATGGTTTATGCCTTGTAGAAGTTTCGACATTATCTACTAGGGTCTCATTTTAAGATGTTCACTAACCACTCTGCTTTAAAGTATTTGGTTAACAAACCTGTGCTAGGTGGAAGGATATGTAGATGGTTGATTATATTTCAGGAATATGACTTTGAGATCATCGTTAAGCCTGGAAGACTTAACCTAGGCCCTGACTACTTGTCGAGGCTCGAGTCAGGAGAAGAACCCACCAGTTTGGACGAAGGTCTTCCTGATGCCCAGTTGTTTTCCATCCAGATGGTCGACGAATATTTTCAGGATATTGTTCAGTATTTGTCTACAGGTTTTCCACCCACTAAGATAACAACACAGCAGAAGAAGCAGGTGGTGGTGCGAGCAGCCGGCTTTACCTTAATAGTAGGACAGCTGTATAAGATGGGACCAGACAAAATACTGTGCAGGTGTGTGGTTATTCTATTCTGGATTTTATTCATTTACACAGATTGGTTTGTCATGAATTGGTCTTGACTAGTCATCACTTTTTCAAACATGCTAGCTATCTTTTCCATGGGGTCTTTAGAGGTTCCCTTTTCTTCTGATTCAAATGCTTTTCCCTTTTCTTCGTTGTATGAAGTGTTTCGCCTAGTGAAACCTGGAATGTTGGATTTGCCCGAAGATTGCATATTCCTTTCTATTTTCTCAGCCAGATCTTGAGCAGTTTTTAGATCGGCCGGCTCTTTGTCCCTTAACTGGTACCTCAAATCACCAGTGAAAGCTTTGATGTAATATATGAGGATGGAGGCATCCCTTGGCTTGATTTCTCTAGGGAAGTCTGCAACCACACGCCTGAACTTAGTATTAAACTCAACAATGGTTTCATTCTCCATCTTCTTTATGTTATGGAGGGCAGCAAGCAAATGTCTTGGTTCTTTCTTTTCCCCCCATTTCTTCTTAAAACCTGCTAGGAATTCATTAAGGGTTTTATATGAATC
>LPNX011102127.1:267972-317843 GCA_001517045.1 Pseudotsuga menziesii | reverse complement strand
TTGGGGCAAAGATCTTTTGAGAAATGTAAGCCCTAGTATGTTAGAATAAATACTCTTCGTAACACTTGTTGTTGTAGATACCATGTAGAATATGAATATTATTATGAAACATTTTTGTACATTCGTTGTGTGTTGCATACTAACCATGTGCAGGATTGCTCCTTGACAATACCACCGACCTCATCAAGAGAATTCATTCATAGTATCATGTGCAATAGGCCTGAGGGGAAAACTTACTATGCAAAATCCTGTTTGGATGGAACTTGCTCCAACTGCACTGGAATGGCATTATTGAGCCAATGTATGCACGAGACTGGAGACAATGAATTTGGGAATATGGTTACAGACATGAAAAGTTTCAAATATATCATCTATGAAATAGTCCCAGGGAAAGAAAGCAAAAAAATACAATTGGTGACATCTCAGGTGCATGCATTTATCTATAAATTTATGTTTGAACAGTTGCATTTCATTCCTTACAAAAATACCTGATATTGAGATCATTTTGTGTCAATAGGTACAAGTTAGTGTCTTCATCAAGGAATTTATTGAAAAGACACATCAATATGTTCAGCATGTCCACTTGGCACGATGGCAGGATGAGAATTTTAGAATATCCAGAGATACATTTCCTCATGGTACTATACTTTAAGTTGTTTATTTTTCCAATAGCTACACTCTGCAACCTCAAAATGAGATCCAAATTCAGTATTATCACTCTGAGTAGGTTTCCTTGATGGTGCATATCACATATAGGCATGGCCCAAATAGTAGTGAAGAGCAAAGATAAATTCTAAAGGAATATCACTTCTACATAAGTGATGATATGTGCCATGACTTCCACTATGTACGGCATTTCTTCATCATGTTCTATGATCATTTGAAGGGTAGGAACATACAGATGGATCGACACTGGATTTGGTTGTATGGATGTGTTGGTCAGTTAAAAAATGCACACATATTTCAATGGTTGTGTTCATTACATAAAAACTACAAAGTTCCACATATGTGGAACTATTTTGAGATTGGGCATGGTAAAGGAGAGCATGATGGAGCCGAATCATGTGTTAAAACAGCCCTACGAAGAGAGGAATTGAAATTATCTACAATATCTACTATTCGAAATGCTCAATCTATAGTCAAGTGGTGCACGTCAGTAATGGGAGAGGAATCAGCTATGCGAGTAGAATCCACAAGAAAGAGACATGTGGAGAATTTTTTTTGGGAGGTGGTAGACATAGATCATTCACATGCATGGGAATGCAAGACTGTTCCCGGCACTCGTGGATTTCATTCGGTTCAAAGTTCTGATAACCCAGTATTTGAAATTTGGATCAGAAAACTCGCTTGTTTTTTCCCACCTTGTTGGGATGGTGACTGGGATGCGTGTGAATCATTGGATTGGGTTGATGGATGGGATCGCATATCACTTCCACTTGATCAACGTGCAATTTTTGAGTTAACTCCATTGGAAGAAGACCAATCATCTATTTCTATAGATTTTGATCATGAATCAGACCTTGTACAACCTGGTATGATGCATTTCCTTAACATTTTTTTGTTAAATTTACGTAGTCTTGAAACTCACATTAATGGCCTTATATCACATGGAAAATATTCGATCATATACCTACAATCATACTATGCAGGACACATATACACAGTGGTTGCCTCAAAAGATAGTGAATGGGGTGGTGATTACTGGTTGGCATGTTGTATAGAGGGAAAGAAAACCCTCATTATGCCCACGACTGATGATGAAAACAACCACTTCCCCAGTGGGTCTACGGTTGTTAAAGGTGAATACCTTACACATGAAAACAATGCAAGAAATAAGGGTGGATATGTTTACAGGGATTACAAACTAGGTGCAAGTGTGTATCACTTTACCAACTTAATCAATGGTACAAACCTCAAGATACGAACAATGCCTAGCCGAAATTCATTGAAGGTACACTACTTCTTACCGGATACAGAGCACGAGAGACTAATGGAGACCATCATTATAAGAGATGATCCGTAGGGCTTGGTTGTATGATAATAGGTGGGATCTAGCATGATGAGGTATGTATCATAATTTAAATTTCCCCATGTATGTTTCTTATGAATATGTCAATTCTGTGTTCTTAATATGCAAAATTTTGAATAATGTTGTTTATAAATATGCCAAAAGTTCTCTTTTATGTCAAGTTAATGTACATGCCAAATTTTATATATGATCAATAAACCATATATATCAATCATATGAACATTTCAAGATCTCATTCACAGGATATACATAGCATTAGAATACATACATGTACCTCTATAGGTCATACCTATCAAAGTTCTTTGTAGGATCTCTTACAGGACTAAAACCCTAATTTTTTAAGTAGGTAATATTGTCAATATTTTCAGTCGATATATACAACTAGGATGATGGAAACAAGATGGTACAATGATAAACTTATGATTTAAGGCTTGTATAATTTCCTTCTTGACAACTCACCTCTTATACGCACATGTCCATTTCCAAAGGGGTAGTGCCTAGTAGTGTTGGAATTTCATCTCATTTTTTTTTATTGAGAAGTTTAATTTCTACTTGAAAGATAATAAAATATAATAAGAGATTTATTTAAATTTTTTTTTAGTTGATTATGTTTTTTTGAACATTGAAAGTGGAAGAAAATAACCTACTAATATTGACACAAACAACTCAAAAGTAACATGCTTCAACATTATGCATATGAAGTATTCAAAAGTAACATGCGCTAACATTATGCATGTGAAGTAGGTAAACATCATGCATGTGAAAATATTAAGTGATAAACTTAATAAACAAACAAAATTTTGAACCTCTTATGCTTTTGAAAGGTTAATGTTTCATATGCATAATAGAAAATTTTGGGAGGCTGACATGTTGGGTCATTGGTGTACTTGAATTTGTGATATTTAAGCTAGGGGGGTCCTCTCCCTCCTGTCCATTTCTTGATGACCTCCATCTACAGTGGTTTCCGAAGCTAGGGTTTCACTCAGTAAGGGACAATGTAGTCACGCCAATGAGGGACAAATCTGGAAATACATGGATGGTGGGGATGCGGTTGGCGTTGCCATATTCCCCATGCCCAAACACGGTAGCAGGAGTTGACAAAATTCAAAATTACCACTCTGTGATGTTTTTTGCGCATTGGGCCCAAGTCCACCAGGTGTCCCTGAACGGTATCTAGAGGTGACCTGCAACTTGCCATAAATCGATGCTTGGTCCTCCGATTGATGGACCGTCAATTTCTTTGGATTCGTGATGTGGGATTTTAGCTAGAGGGGGGCCTCTCCCTCATGTCCATTGCCTAATGAACTCCTTCTACGGTGGTTTCTAAAGCTAGGGTTCGCTCAGTACGGGACAATGCAGTCACGCAAATGAGGGCCAAAGCTAGAAAGCCATGGATGGTGGGGATGCGGTTGGCATTGCCATATTTCCCATGACCAAACATGCTAGCAGGAGTTGACAGAATTCAAAATTGTCGCTCTGTGAGGTTTTTTACGCACCGGGCCCAAGTCCACCAGGTTTCCCTGAATGGTATCTAGAGGTGACCTGCAACTTGCCATAGATCGATGCTTGGGCATTTGATCGATGAATCATTGATTTTGTTGGATTCAAGACATGGGATTTTAGCTATGGGGGGCCTCTACCTCTTGTCCATTACCCGATGACCTCCATCTACGGTGGTTTCTGAAGCTAGGGTTTCGCTCAGTAGGGGACAATGCAGTCACACCAACAAGGGCCAAAGATGGAAAGCCACGGATGGTGGGGATGCGGTTGGCGTTGCCATATTTACCATGCCCAAACATGCTAGCAGGAGTTGACCAAATTCAAAATTGCTGCTCCATGAGGTTTATTGCGCACTAGGCCCAAGTCCACCAGGTGTCCCTGAACAGTATCTAGAGGTGACCTGCAAGTCGCCATATATCGATGCTCGAGCTTGCGATCGATGAACCATCAATTCCGTTGGATTCGTGACGTGGGATTTTAGCTAGGGTAGGGCCTCTCCCTCATGTCCATTTTTCGGTGACCTTCGCCTATGGTGGTTTTTGAAGCTAGGGTTTCGCTCAGTAGGGGACAATGCAGTCATTCCAACAAGGGCCAAAGCTGGAAAGCCAGAGATGGTGGGGATGCGGTTGGTGTTGCCATATTTTTCATGCCCAAACACGCTAGCATGAGTTGTCGAATTTCAAAATTTCTGCTCCATGAGGTTTTTTGTGCACTAGGCCCAAGTCCACTAAGTGTCCCTGAATGGTATCTGGAGGTGACCTAGAAGTCACCATAGATCGATGCTCGAGCCTTCGATCGAGGAACTGTCAATTTCGTTTGATTCGTGACATGGGATTTTAGCTAGGGGGGGGGCTGTCCCTCCTGTCCATTTCCCGGTGACCTCCATCTATGATGGTTTATGAAGATAGGGTTTTGCTCAATAGGGACAATACAGTCATGCCAATGAGAGCCAAAGATAGACAATGTATTTCATGCCAACGAAGGCCAAACTTGGAAAACCCTATCCCTAACTAGGGTTTATTGTTTAACATTCATGGCCCATTACCATAACCCTACCAAGGAAACCCTAATATTATCTTACTGTCACAACTCAATTCAGAATCAATATAATGTCGAACTGAACTTTTTCAAATCCGGTGGACTTATGCTTCAAAGCATGTTGATTCACAAAGTTGGTTCTCAGTCTTTGGATTCTATTGTAGTTCCTTTAATGCTAAGTAATTAGTCATTGGGTGCATGAGGTTTGTTGAATAGTGTTGTCGGTTGTTGATGACATGTGAAGCATGTATTGCACTTAGTTTTATTAAATTACACTTGAGCATTGACTTAACTTGTAATTTAATGAATCCAAACTCACAATTTTTAATTAGATATATCCAATTGGTGTGCAAGTAGTGAGTTCATTGAAACCTTGAAATACATTGTATTGCACTTATATTTATTAAATTACATGAGCAAGAACTTTGACTTTACTGTGCATGTATTGAGATCATTGAAACCTTTAAATATAATAGTTTTTTTCGTTTGACATAGTGCATTCATAAGTAATAGATAATCCTCACAAATCAATACAATAGATTGACACAAGAACATGTGGAAACCAAAGAACAAATTCAAAGTGAAATGTATCATTCATTTATAACTAAAATGTCAATGTACATGTCTCGAAAAGTACATGTATCCAAAACTGTCCAAGCCACATGTACATGTATCGAAATGTACATATCCCATAGGACACATCAAAACTCAAGCTTCCTCTTGTTCTTTCTCGAGGGTGATCCTGTAGGCACAACTATAGGACCAGTGTGCATCTCTGGATCCTGCAAATTAAATATCAATTGTTAAATTCAATTAACTATGTACTAGTACATTAGCTCAATAAAATACCATATGTAACTTAACTCAAAAATTATGAAAATGTTAATGGACATTGCATGAAATAATTGTTCATTAATGGACATCTCACCTTAGTTAGAGACTATGACAAAGGGGATTGTGTTTCTTGCGTAGCAAATGGAGTTGTTCGTTGAACATGAAGGATGGTCGCATCCATGGTCGAACCAAAGGGGGAAGGAACTGGTGGTGGTGGTGGTGGTCGCTACAATCACCAAATCTTGAAATAGTTAGAAATGTGTATGAACTAGCGTAGATCCAAATCCTAGGCTCTATGAAGCGCCGAGAGGGATCAAATCTCTTTGTAGGTATCCATTGATTTGATTCAAACCAAAAGACACATATTTTTATTTAAGGTCCACATATAATATTTTATTATTAATATTTAATATTATTTATGGCCCACACATAATATTTTTTATTATTTTTTATTTTGTTATGAACTAACATTACAATATTTCCTCATACATGGTTTTAAAACCATGCACATGGTTTGTTTAAAACCATGTGCAAGGACAACTTTTTTTATTATTTTGTTAAGTAAAAACGTTACAATATCTCCCCCATATTGTGTTTTTTTCCTCACCCATATTTTTTTACAGATAATTAAATTTTTACTTTTTTATCGTTTTGTTAGTTAGGAAGATTACAACGTCTCCCCCATATTAGGTTTTTCTCTGGCCGACATTTATTACGTATGTGCATGGTTTTAAAACCATGTGCATAAAAACCATGCACATGGTTTATGGTTTTAAAACCACATCGTTTATGGTTTTAAAACCATGTGCAAAGCCAACATTTTATTATTATTTTGTTAAGTAAAAACATTACAACATCTCCCCCATATTGTGTTTTTTTTTAGCCGACATAACATTATGTTCTATTTTTTTTTTATAGCCGACATAACATTATGTTCTATTTTTTTTTATAGCCGACATAACATTATGTAACGTTACGTAATGTTACAACGTTACGTAACGTTACAATGTTACAATGTTACGTAACGTTACGAGATCTACCCCATACTGGGCTGTAAAGCACCTCTCGGTGCAAAAAAATAACTAGCGTAGATCCAAATCCTAGGCTCTATGAAGCGCCGAGAGGGATCAAATCTCTTTGTAGGTATCCATTGATTTGATTCAAACCAAAAGAAAAATATTTTTATTTAAGGTCCACATATAATATTTTATTATTAATATTTAATATTATTTATGGCCCACATATAATATTTTTTATTATTTTTTATTTTGTTATGAACTAACATTACAATATTTCCTCATACATGGTTTTAAAACCATGCACATGGTTTGTTTAAAACCATCTGCAAGGCCAACTTTTATTATTATTTTGTTAAGTAAAAACGTTACAACATCTCCCCCATATTGTGTTTTTTTTTTAGCCGACATAACATTATGTTCTATTTTTTTTTTTATAGCGGACATAACATTATGTTCTATTTTTTTTATAGCCGACATAACATTATGTAACATTACGTAATGTTACAATGTTACGTAACTTTACAACGTTACAACACTACAACGTTACAACGTTACGTAACGTTACAAGATCTACCCCATACTAGGCTGTAGAGTGCCTCTCGGCGCAATAAACAATAGACAACAATAACACACTATGTCTATATCATGTTCAAATAGTTGTACCTCTGTGTGGCTTGTTGTTATTGCAGATACCACATTGAATTTTGCATCAATAACTCTTGCTGTTGGTGGCTACAATCACCAAATTTTGAAATAGTTAGACATGCATGAATAAACATACGCCAACAATAATAAACTATGTAACGATCATGTTGAAATAGTTGTACCTCTGTGTGACTTGTTTCCATTGTAGATGCAGCACTGACTGTTGCATCAACCATCCCTGCAAGGTTTTCAATAGTAAACTTTGGCTCCTGATACAGTAAACATGCAAATCAAAAATTAACAAAACATTTTATGCACTGGATTTCAAGTTAACCAAGAAATATCATCGACGGATATACAAATTACCATGGTATCAGTATCTCCATGGTCATGGACAACTTCACTCTTTCTAGGAGTAGGCCGTCTCATATACACTTGACCCTTGTTCACATATGGAATATGAGGAGATACAACTCCAGGAAATGGTCCAGGTGTTTCGGTTGGTGCCTATAGTCAACAAGAGTTCATGTAGTTAGACATGCATGATTCAACGAACATACATGTATTTAAAAAATGACATTTTCTAAATGTTTAAAATGTTCAGCTCGATCACTGCTTTCCCTCGTGAAGGATTTGGCATCTGCCTAGATATTTCCTCGGTCCATATGACCATGGATCCTACCTCCATCACTGCTTTCCCCTGTGAAGGATTCGGCATCTGCAAGTTTAATAATTGTAAATATTAGACCGTAGATAACATTAGTGAACTAACATGTACAATATGTGGAAATTAACAAATTAACAAGTATTAAAAAACTGAAATTTTAAAATGTTTACCTCGGTGTGAGATACAACAATGGGTGCTATAGGAATCTCTCCACCAACCGACATATCAGTGGATGGAATGTCATGCCCCTGTGTAGAGTGTGGAACATGATACTCTGGGGCATCGCTACTGGCATAAAGCATCAACTGCAAGTTCACAAAATTAATATATTAGCTCAAAATATACATATGTGTACAAAGAGGAAAATAAATGAATAATTTATTACAATTAACCATATACAGACATCACTTAAAAACCCACTGAAGACAACATCTAACGAAATACCATAGCATGGACGACCATGTGATGTACACTCGTGAGGCTCAAAAGTAGGCTGGGAATGTGCTAATGGTGCTGCACTAGTAGATGGTCCTGTAGTAGACAGGGGTACTGCACTAGTTGGTGGTGCTACACTAGAAGATGGTCCTACACCATGATGACCTGGTGTATGTACGACACCAGGGATATATGTCCCTTCCTCACCCATATGTTGAACCATAGTGCTATGGCAAACAACAGCCCATGCCAAACTCAAAAATGCGTCATGTGTCTGTGGAATAACACGATGTACAGGTGGGACATCTAGCCCAGGAAACTACCTACGAGGTGCAAGGATAAGGCGATCAATGTCTCGAAGCTTGGCATTGGGTCAGTTTTGGGGCATCCCCCACCAATCCCCTGAAACACCAATATATCAAAATACTTTACGTGTTTACCCAACACGAACCATGCATACATCTCCCAAAGGAAATACAAGGGGATTTCCCTATTGTTTTGTGGTGACATATCAAAAACCATATACCATCTATCCATCTAGTTATCAACAAATTGTTGATATGTGCACCACTCAATAGAGATATGTGGCCTATTTGCATTTGGGATTTACTCGTGCGAGGGTCCCTAAACAATGAAAATATATGGTCTTTGGTAATTTTAAAATTTTTTATTACACTGTAGCTAAGCCCATCAGCGTACTCATGTATTTTTATTTCTCTATATGAATTAATATCATATAGTATGTTGTTTGACAATGTAATAGTCTCAACAATTGCATCCAAAGTGGATGGAAGTGAACGTCGAATCCTATCACCACCACTAAAAGCAGTACTGAGGCCTCTCAACTGGGCAAGCTCAATCAATATTTCAGCATTGGTGTCCATAGCCGCAACTACAATAAAAAAATCAATAAGGAAATAATTAGAAACGTATACATGGTATATAATGAAATCTCTTCAAAATTGAAACTGTAAATTAAGGAAAACTCAAGTTACAAGCAATTTAATGGCATTCACTTACATACATTTAAAACTTAAAATTAAACATTTAACAATTAAATAGTGAGTTTCGTTCAACTTATTTCTAGAAGTTAAGGCACTTCTTCACCCTCATTGGTGACTTTTCCATGCACACTTGGGTTTAAACTCCTTTGAATTTAGGAGTGCTATTTTGACATGTTTTGGACTTTACGTCCCTTGGATATGTAAAAGAAAGGGGCAAGGGACTATTAGGACATGTGAGTCAAGAAAAGGGGTGATACAGGGCTTCCACCATATCCTCTAAATATAATTGACTCGATCATGGTTGGGAACACTCTCACAACGCACTCTAGGTAGTTCATGGGTGTTCACCATTTCCATTGTTGTATAACCATGGAAACCAACCAAAAGTTACATGGAAAATGGAGAATTTGCGGACTGGAATACAATTGGTTGTAGATGATCTTAGAGACTCGACATGTAGAAATATATTACCCATTGTTTTTGCTATTTTAAAAAATGGTTGATAAACCTAGTGATGCAGGGGCATAGACTGTTTGAGTAAAGTCATTTATGTCTTTGCTAGGTCAAGGGATATCAGGGAGACCTAGGGTCTCACATGTTTCTAATTTTATTTATTATGTTTATAGGATAATCCCTTGGGAGATCTAGGGATATGGGTAGTCAAATGTTAGAAAGCTGACATTATGTAAAAAACCAATCCACATTTCAGGCATATGATGTATGGAGTGGTCACCTTTCCTCAACATCTTGTGGTGATTATGACTTTATAAATTATCGTTCATTCAACTCTTAGGATCAAGTAGATCTCTTGAATTAAATGTTGTTGTGAGATTTTATAGCTTATAAATTTACTCCAGTTGTTGTATATGACTCTATGTATGTCTGGGACATTCATAATGAATAGGTCGATGGATTCACATGGTATTGTTGAGTATTGATATTCTTCTAGAAATTACAATCCCTTTATATAGTCATATGTGTTTTTAATTGTGTCAAAGGATTGTTAAATATGGAATTCTAATCAAGATGAGGGTCAAACTTGCATATTTTGATCACAATTTCCTCTTTCTTCCATTTTGATGATTATATTGGTTGTTACATTTGGATCCCTCATTCACTATGTATCTTAAAATGTTGGCATTCACCTATCTATGAAAATAATTGCTAAATTTTATTGCACTTTGTGTTAATTCCAGCACAATCATTGCATTTGAGGGTTTGACTATGCATGTTACAGGTGGGCACTCTCACTAGTATCCCAATTCAAACTTTGCATTGTTCATCAAATTCTATGCAACTTGGGATTATACTTGTGTTTGTTTTATATATTTCTAGCCTTTTGGAACATTGAATATCTATTAGACATGATGTTTTTTATTCTTATAGCCTATTTTAGTTTGAATCCATCAAACATTAGCTTGGGAGTTGTTGGATTGATTATTCTATTAAAAAACACAATTATAGGTTAAAAATTGACAAAAAAAAGAAGATTTGGGTGATTGAATTACCTTGTTGGATGACAATTCACCAGTGAAATATCCTCCCCTCAACCTAAATCATCTCCTCGAACAATCCCAAGCAGTTAACTTGCTCCAAAACGCTCCAATTGGCCTTCGTTTTCGCGTTCTTGATTGTTAAAATGGGTCGTGGGTTTCAGGCCTGTGTATTTAAAAAAAAATTGTTTTACAAATTGTGTACATTTTTTATAACTACATATCGCGAGTGCGTTTTGTAGTTATATAACGCATACGCGATATGGCTTCCTATCCTACATGTCCCATGACATGTCAGGATTGGGTTGAACCATAGCAAGTGCTATGTAGTAGAAATGCGTTGTATTTTTTGGTAATGTGATCTTGTTTTTGAAAACTAGGATTGCATCTAAAAATTCCCTCATCTTCTTGCACTGACCCATAAACATGTTTTGTTTCAATTCAAAACAATCACCTAAAATACTATACTTAAGTATAATATTAGAATCCTTAAAAAATACCATGGTTCCCTTTTTATCCCATTCTCTCCCAGCCAAAAAACTCTAATCTCAAAGTTATAATTTGAAATATCCAACTTGAGCATAAAGAAAAAAATGTCATTATCAACCATCGTGACAATTTTTGTGGCACAATTCACTGTTTATCTGGAATGTAACAAATGTCTACACGCTGTCTTAATTAACCATCATCACCTTTAGAATATTAAGTCAATATAACATTCCAAGGAGAAGGTTATTATACCTTACAAAATTCAAAACAAAAAAAAATGCTCATACTTGAATTATTAATCAACCTTCCAAGGGATATAAAGGTTTTTGTTTTCTAAGAGTCCAAGGTTTTAAATAAAAAACTAAGAAAGACATAAGTATATTATACTAGTATAGATCCATCTTAACTATGGCTCTACCAAACGTCAAGAGGGATCAAGTTATCTTGAGGTGCAACCCCTTTTTAATTTACAAAAATGTCTAATAAGTATTCTTACTTGGAAGAGAAATGACCAACTTGCTTAAGTAATTTCAAAAAGGGTAAATATTAATAGAAGAATGAGGTGACAAACATTAATAATCATATAGTCAAATAGTTTTCCAAAAATTTCTTTACTTGTTTTTCTTTAAAACTAATAATGAATATTAAGAGTACTTAATAAGTAAAATAATTCATATAAAATTTTAAAATCTAGATTTCCAGAATAAATTGGAATTTGAAAAACATTTTACCATTAAATGAAGATTTTAAACATGGTGTTAGTGGCCCATGGTTTCTTGCTATTTGTATTTTCATTTAAATAACCTTATAAATATGGTTGTAATATTCTATTGTAATGTGCCAAAGTGAGTTAGAGAGATGCTTTTCGCAGCCTTGACCGACCAATAATAAATCTATTATTGAAGGTTGGTTTTTCCCTACGATGTTTTTTAAGGTAAATCTAGTGGTGTTATTGTAATTTTATTTTTTATTGCTCAAGTCAATTGAACTTTACTACTAATATCTTACTACTCAGTTTGTAAGATTATGAGTATTTCCCTAATATAGTTAGATATTTATATGACTATAATATTTTTTATTTTTTAATTATAAAAAGACATGTTATAAGTTTTTTTATTTTTTACTTCTTTTTATTATTATTTTTATTAAGTGGACATATGACAGGACACATCTCACCCATTTTCTCACCCATTTTCTCACCCAATTGAGATGTAAAATACACCTCTGGACACAAAAATGATATCAAATATCGAATCAAAGATTTTAAGTGAAAAGTTATTAACCTCATACATTATTAAAGCTCTTTTTATTGTGATTACAAAAGGTAATAAAATAAAAGGCTTTAAGAAGAATATTTAAAGTATATGTAAACTTAATTGTTTCGTGGAGAAAGAAAGAAAAGGAAGTATATTATAAAAAGTGGCAAACGAGATATAAGTTTCGTAATCAAATTCTTTGACATGAAGTTTTAAATAAAATAAGTTGAATTTTAATGAATAGGAAAAAAAGCTTTTTGTTGAAAAAAAAAAGGCTTTAAGAAGAATATTTAAAGTATATGTAAACATAATTGTTTGGTGGAGAAAGAAAGAAAAGGATGTATAGTATAAAAAGTGGCAAACGAGATATAAGTTTTGTAATAAATTCTTTAACATGAAGTTCTGAATAAAATAAGATGAATTTTAATGAATAGGAAAAAAAGATTTTTGTTGAAGGTATTTAATTTTAGTGTTTGGCATTATATTTAAAAGGAGTATTCGAGAAAAAAATTTAATTAATAAATTGTTTTATAGTTTAATATAATTAAAAATATATATTCACAATAAATATAAAATTAAGGAGTTATATGTCATAATTGATGAGTATAAATATACCTCATAGTTTAATGTTACAATTATGTATAAAGGAGAGGTTGACATAATTATTGGCTCAACTTGGTTAGCGTCACCAGATACATTCATTTTGGACATGAAGGAAAAGCTTTTGGCACTGTCATATAAAATGAAGAAAATAACATTACATGACATTACCATGAATCAATGCCTAGAGGTGCTCTCATTAGAATACTTAGACGATATATCAGAAGTGATCCTTCAAGATAGTCAAGCATCAATTTAAAATATAAAACAAAATAATAACGATCATGTTAAGGAATTCAACAAGAAGTTATTAAAGAAATATGAAGAAGCTTCTAGAGTAAATGACTGTAATCATAGGTTTCTTGAGTAAATATAAAGATTAAAAGGGACACGACTAAAAACTCAAGACCTTAAGGACAACGTTAAAGTCCAGAGAATGTTGAAGAAATTCCTCGCTTAAGGATTCATAATCAAATATTTCTTACAAAAACAAAAAGTTGAAGCATCATGATAAGAAGTCAATACAAGAGAAGCTATATCACCATGTCTATAAGGAATCATCAACCAACAAAGAAACAATGATTGACTTCATTGAAACAAGGAAGTTGTTCAAGGTAAAAATTGAAACATTGAAAAAAAAAACAAAGACCCAATCAAATTATCAGCAAAAATATCAAAATTCGAAGTATCCAATAAACAATGACAAGAAATCATAATTCCATATCTAAATTATGAAATTTGTTATGACCAATGACAAGTTCAAAAGAAACATAAACATATGAGTTATGATTTCAAAAAAATAATCGAAAAACAATCAACAAACCGTGTCTAAGCATAAGAAGAGAAGTTCCATTTAACAAACTGACCAACAAAATGTCTAGATGAATGTTAACTTGGGATGAACCAGTTCCCAAATTCTGCATCATTAAACTTGTATTCTTGTTTCGTCATGTGTCACAACTACTAGCACGAAATATCACAAGAAGACATTACGAGTAGGAACAAGGGATACGAATTCCAACGAACTATGCTTTAAGGAAAAACATATTAAAAGAGGTGGGAAATGTTATGAACGTAAATTATAGAAAGAAACACAAAAGAATATCAATAACAAAAATAATTATAATATATGGATGCAACTCTTTGTGAAGAGTCGGGAAGGCTCATTTTATAAATTATATATATCGGACCTCTTAATTGTGTATAGTCATCTCATAATTTTATATATTTTTTATTTACTGTCATATATGGATAATAATTTGTTATCCTTCTTAAATAGGATATTCATCATGTTGAAATATAACGTGTATTCAAGGAACGAATCGTGTTCGTTTTACAGTCCATGACAACCCCAACAATTTATCCCACCCTGATTCATTTCAATTATTTACTTATTTGCAAAATATGTTGGTTTTCTTCCACTTTGTGCAGTTGGGTTTCTCGAATTATCATATCTTTTAAAATTAATTCCATGATAACTTAGTGTGCGGTTCCTTAATGTTGAATGTTTATACCTCTTTTTTAATTTCTTGACTTCTCTTTCTTTCTTTATATCCCTCCAAGGTTTAGGTTGTTATGAATGTTGTTTATATTGATTATAATAGTACTCCCTTGTGGATGGCCTCATCTACAATTTTAGTTTCATCAAGCTCTATTATGTCTTCATAGGAAAAGAGTAAACACCTTAGAATCATATGAATCAAGGATTTATCAACTTTAATGTATGGAACATAACACAATATTTCAATAAATTTGTTAGTGAAACTCTGCATAGACATATGTTCCAACATTAATGCATAGCGTCTATTTTTTATCCCTTCATCAAACTATTCGGATAGATATTCCTTGTAAAATATTTCTTCAACTATTTCCAGCCAGCTCTTTTTCACTAATATATTTTGGGGCCTTTAAATCCTTCCACCAAATAGTTGCTTTATCTATCACAATATAAATAGCCATTTTCACTTTCAAGTTTTTAGGGTTTCAAGTTACTAGTGTAAATAATTACTCATTTCTAACAACCATGTTTCCTCTTCATTTCTGGTATGCACTTCTCCATAAAATGTAGGGGTTTTAATTTTATTAAATTCTCCTTGAATTTACATGGTGATTTTATACTTATTATTAAGTAGCTTACTTCTATCTTTAGTCTATTTTGAATCATCTCATTCACTCTCGGAATTTTTCTCCACAATTTTTTTTTCATCAAATGTGATGAATTAACAACAAAGTATTTCAGATATACTCCACCTTGCGAGTTCAATTTTTCTTCTATAATTTACCCTTTACCTATCTATTTTTGGTTTGTTTATTACTATGTTCCTCCTAGTTTAGAACTTGGCACATTTTTTCAATTGAGTCCAAGTTCTAGTAGTTTGTATTGATAATGAGTATAATTGGAGGATAGAAGATATTTGGTAATCAAAATAATTTGGTAGATTGAGTTGAATTGGGTTTGTTAGGTCATTTCTCTCCCACACGATCTATTGCTAAATGTTTATCTCGATCAATCTATTATAAATTTATAATATTTATCAACCTTTCATAAATTTAAACGAGCTCAAAAGTCTAAGTTTTGCAACCTAGATGTGATACCAATTTGTGATATACTCATTTATGTGATTTTTAAAAGCACAATTTTTGGAAAACAAATATGAATTTACATTCCTACAAATTTTACTAATGTTGTATTTGTTTTAATCCTTATGGACTTATGGAATGCAAATTATGAAATCTAAAATATAGAATTAATGTGTTAAAATTTTTGTCCTCCTATTGTATTATATGCAGGGGGATTTACTATAAAGGAAATATCATATCATGTCCATTCATATTGGGGTTTGAATACTCCTAAAAACCTCAAAAATATATTTCCTTGTATTAAAAGGTCAAGGGGGATTTTTAATATGACATAGTAATATAAATATTGGGGTTTATTTATTTTGGTGGGATGAGGAATAACATCCAAATTGTTGGATGGATTCATACCTCCAAATAATGGGTTTGATTTATGAATACAAATTATTTGTTGGATCCATATTAGTCCTAGGTTTTTATAAGAAATGACCTCCAAATCACAAGCTAGATTCATACCTCCAAATCGTGGGATGGATCAATATAAGTTCTAGCTTGTGCTAGGGAATAACCTCCAAATTATGGGTTGGATTTATACCTCCAAGTTACTAAAATTATAAAGTATTTTTTTAAGAATGATTTTTTAGATTGGGGTTTAGTTGGGTATTAAGTTTCAATCAAACCTTGCCCCATGACAACCAAAAAAAAGTGAGATCAATCTTTCCTAGCTCACTAAAATCGAGAAAAGTTAGATCAATATTTCTTAACTAATTATTTATTTAAACCTTTTGTATTCTTCTTTAACATTTTCACATTGGTGGGTAGGAAAGTTTTTAGATTGAGTTACATTTGTCACATTCATAATTGTAGTTACAATTCTTATATGCAAGGAATCAGTCTTAATATTGTATTAGAACTCACATGAACATAGGTGAAAATAAAAATACCTATTTGCATACCCTATGTGTTATCGCTAGCATGAAATGCTATCATTTAGGTTTCACCATTTATGTATCTATATAACTATTGCATGCTTGAAGCTTAATGATGGATATTTTCCCCTCTCCTATAAGGGTAAAATAAAGTGGATATAACTCAAGAAAAGGTAACTAAATGTTGTTATTTTCCTTGATTGCAAGAATAAATGTAGAGAAAGTGGAGGCAATTGATTTCATCTTGTGAATGACCTAATCCAACTTTCGCATGTGACCATATGGTGCTATTAGAAAGTAAGAGGATAAGTTTTCTATGTTCATTTGAGTTCAAACATAAATGATGTTCAAGTGTTTATAGGAATGTAGGGAATTCCATCGATGAATGGGTTTCAATTTTGCATTATATGGAAATTAATTTATTAATCTTATAGAAAACATGAGCTCTATATGGCTATACTTGTATTTACATGATATAACATTGGTAGATTGGTAGGTTGTGGTGTGAAACATTTGCAATTCTCATAGTTTCTACAAATTGCACTTACTAATAAACTATCAGTATTTTACATTATGTGTTACATTGATCTATTTTATTGGGTCGTATTTTACTCCCCATTACTATTTTGTTGGGTCTTCCACTATCCAGCGCTACAAATTGATCAGTCACCCATGAAATCCTAGTGGGATCATTATTATAAGTATACTATTATTTTATTTAGCATCATGTTTACTTATACGAAGATGCATTAGGGATCCTTCTTGTTACAACTTGCTAATATGATATAAAGAGGGTATTAAAAATAGGTTGATAAAAATGGATACCTACAATATATAGTGAAACTAGGGGCTTTCTTAATTGTAAAGGTATATTGGGAGGGGGGGTTTAACAATACAATTTAAGGAGGAATTTTCCAATATTTAGTGAAATTAGAGATATTCTTTAATGTCCTTCAAATGATAGTGTTATGCAACAAGTTCACTAAGTGAAATTATTTAATTATAAGAGTGATACTCTTTCTAAGGTCGTTAAAGTTTTAATGTATTGATACTCTAAAAAAACCTTGAAATATATGTCATAATTTGATTGAGTATTAATTTGATTTGAGGGTCAAGGCTAGTGAGAAAGAACTATAGGTGACAATGAGAAAAATTATATTTTGGGTGTTTCTTAATGTGGATATACATTAGCGTACAATAGTAAAGATTACTATTTTTAAAATGATACATTTTATGTATCTTTTAGTGGATTGAATCTTCAGTCCAAATTTACAATCTATTATGATTTAGTTTTTGAATCAGTTCCAACTCCCGTGCTCATTCTAATATCATTGATTTCAAAACTTTGTAGGTCTTATTCGCTATTTCATAAAATACTCTTCCAACTTTCTTGTTAAGAATCAAGTTATGTGCATAGATGATCACAATCTCTATGTATCGTATGGTTTTCGTACTACTTGTTATAGCGGATTTCACCACTCTAGGTAAATCACACATTGTATGGCCTTCCCCTGTCCCGCTGCAGACTCTTTAGACCCCATGGACCATCTTTTGTCCTTTGATGTTTCCTTGATCATCCCTAAAACCATATGAAAAATGATATACATGGCTTTTTACCCGATAACCACGTACATACGCGGGTTTGACCCCTATAACTGCGTACATCAGGATGTGTGCATAATCCAAATCCTTTTGGAGTTTTCCTTGACATGGATCCGACTAGTTCGACTCCTAGCCTTCCATATGCCTTGAGATCACTCAGATTCGACCTTTCATTATCCCTTTGAAAACTATATAAGGAACCGCTTGGTACATTGAAGGCATATAGAGAGAAGTGAAGTAAAGAAACTATAGTCCATTGTTGTTGGAATTTATACTTGAGTTTGCATCCCTTTGTCCCTTGGAGCACTTTTTTGTTCTTCCCAAGCTTGCCTTTTGCTAGTGAGCTTGCTATCGAGAGAAGGAGGATTGAGGTGGTGGAGACCCAAGAGGGGGATTTAGTTTCTTTAGTTCACAGACGTGCCATCAGAGGTTGTATCTATCTTGTAATCTCTAATGTATATTAATAGAAATATCTTTTCCAGTCCAATGATGTGTATTTGGTTGAATATTTTATCCATGGGAATATGTCAAATGCTTGTACATTATTGATTATATATGGTAGAATAGATCTAACACCATGATATATAGTATGCTTTTATTGTTTACTTGTTGTTGAGGAACTATTATATCAATTCAAGCTGAAGATTGGAAAGCTCAATGGGGATCTACTTCAACCGTCCGGAATAAGGTATGAGGTTTGATCCTTTAGTGTTAGACATTTTATTTCTATTGCATATTGGGAAAGATTGATTTCTGGAGGCAAGTTGTCTATTGTGGTACCCCAAGCCATAGGAATTTCTCTCCGTAACAGAATTGGGGACTCCTCTAGGGAGTTCCTAGTAGTTGTCCTTTGCGGGTGATGTTCTCGGCATTCAATGTATTTGAATTGCTCTTTCTCTCTTGTTTCTGTGTTGAGTCTGGGGGCATGTATGCCTGGTAGAGTTTGATTGCAGTGAATTTTGTCTCAGCCTACTTGTTTGCCTTGATTTTATGCACTGTTTCTTCCTATACACGGGTTTTTGATTTACAATCGCATATACACTTGGTTTCCTCTGTGATTTCCGCGTATACACGCAGGTTTACTGTGAACAATCGCATATACCTTAGTATTTTACTTTTTGTGGAAGATAATTGGTTGCTAGGTGAATGCTGTTAGTTGCTGAGTCTCCTTTGGCACTGCCTGAGTCTGATTTGACCTCTGTTTCTAACCGGGAACGTTTTTTTTAGCCTAATTTTTTTTTTAGGAAAGTTCTTGTCATGGTATTTTTTATTTTTTGTTTGAGATTAGTGCATTAGAGTTATTTTACCTTAGTTCTTTTCTTGGATGCTATTTATGTGTGCTTGCAGAGTCTGAGGGTGGTAGAATCATTCTTTTGCTTTTTTCATCTCTTATATTTTCAAAAAATCCAAAAACATTCGCTTATCATTATGCATTGCATTTTGCACTTTGCATTGTACACTAGTGGAAAATGAAAGATTAGTGACCAAAAAAATGACCAAAATCCGCATATCAATGACCACTTTTGGTTTGGCGATTGTTGGTGGCTAATTTGCGGTCTTTTATTACATGACCAAAATTGGTCATTTTTATTTTGGTCATTTATAGCTTGTCGGTTGGTCATTAATTTGGTCATATATTTGGTCATTAAATTGGTCATATATTTGAATGAATGACCAAATATATGACCACATTTGTGACCAAATTAATGACCACATGACAAGCTAGAATATGACCAAATTTGGTCACGTAATAAAAGACCATAAATTAACCACCAAAACTGATTTTTGGTCATTGATATGCGAATTTTGGTCATTTTTCTAGTCATTTATATCTCAATGTTTGGCCGCATATCTCTTGATTATTGGTCATTTTATTTGCGATTTTTAGTCATTAATCTCATTTACTGGTAACTAATTTAGTCGTTTTTAGTCGCTTTATGTATTCATTATATTTTAGTAGTTTTAATGGTGTCCATTATTAATAAATATAAATTTTTAATTTGATATTACGTTTAAATTAGAAAAAGAACCATACATTTATTCTCATCTAATACACATGCAAATTATGCAATCTCACATTATAATTAATTACAAAACTTGTAAATAATATCTAATACACATGTAAATCATGCGATGTCACATTAATTAGTTAATAATTACAACATTGGTACATAATATAAAGTAGAACCATATATATAAGTTTTAAACCACAAATTATATTATATGAAATGTCAAAAGTATTACAATAAATATGAGTTTTCTCACAAACACATATTAATTTTCATATAACTTTACAGGAAAATCATCACTTTTCAAAATATTACAATGGCTAAACCATCATACTTGCACTTGGTTGCAAAACCATACTTAGATCCCACATCAACAGCTTCAAAACCATACTTAGATCCCACGTCAGTAGCTTCAAAACCACACTTAAAAGCTTGAAAGCCTCAACATCAGGGTCTTCATACTGAATGACAAATCCTCAGTAGTGGTCTCTTCATACTCAACGACCCACTTATAAGTTAAGCTCACTCCTACAAAATCCAATAAAACTAGCAATTGCCTCAAGGAAGGTGCAATAATATGCTGTGAAGGTAATTGTTAGCGGGTAAGTGAGAATATGTAGTCTAGTATCTATCATTGCTTAACCAGTATAACCTGTTAATAAGAAAAAGAACATCATTGGCAAACACATAAGAATTCCTTTTAACTCTCCAATCTATTTTGAAACTATTTGATAGTTTAGAAAAAGGCTTGTCTAATGAGGAGTTAGTGGATAACCTAGTTGCCTACATCTTTTTTTGCACTTTCATAGTATCAAGCTGAAGTGAGAAATTTGTTCACATTTTTCTCAAACATCTTGGTGCCAAAAAGATTACTTCATGTCAAAAATTATTCATTATGAAAATATATTTTCTGAACTTAACTTTTAGTGGAGTTAACATCTTCAAACCTAGGAAATTGGTAGATATAGAAGATCTACATAATTGTTATCCTTGGAATCCAAGGATTATTATATAATGATTGGATGCTATGAGGGTTGGTTTGAAGGTCATTGGGGATTTTAAGGAAAATTGTAAAGAATGATAATGTAAGAAATATAGAATTCCCAATGTGCCTTGTTTTAATGATAAGCAACCTCTTCTTGGTTATATTGATGGTGTTTCTCAAGAGAGGGGAAAAACAATGAACAATGAACAATTGGATAATTTTTCCTGTGAGCTCCATCTGAGCCTTGAGTACAGTCAAACAGTGTTCTGTGAAATAATCTCGCCAAATCTCACAAACAAATGCCCATCAGAAGTGCTGCTTGTGCTGCCTGTACCATCTCTATGATTGCCTTCCACATATTCATCTAAGTATCTCCTGTAGTTGTTGCTGGGTGCTGGATGGTTTACTCGGATACTTGGAGTTTGTTTAGAAGATGGTACTAATGAATGCAAAACTCTGGCAACCTCATGCATGGTGGGGCGGTCAGAAGGCTGTCTCTTTGTGCAAAGCAGTGCAAGCTGAAAGATCTTTCTTACAACACCAAGATCTATGCAGGTTGCTGCTACTTCTTGGTCGACAGTTTCCATTACTGTATTGTTGTTTGCTTTTGATAGAATATACATTCAAATGGCCATGTCAATAAAACTAAAGGTTATTTCTATATTTTCTTGGTCTATGCAGTGTCCCAAGATAAAGAGAACAAATCCAAGTGAAGCAAATTGACATAATATAAATCTTATCATCTTACCAGCTCAAGCAAGTTAGAGTTGTTATCCACAACTTTTCTCCCAGTTAGTATCTCTAAAAGAACAATGCCATAGCTGTACACATTGGAATTCTCATTAAGCCTCAATGTCCTTGCATATTCAGGGTTAATGTAACCAATGGTACCCATAACATAGGTAGAGGTGTGAGTTTTTGCAGAGGGGATACACTTGGCAATGCCAAAGTCTGAAAATGTGCTTCAAAATTGTCATCTAAGAGAATGCTGGAAGTTTTTACATCTTTGTGAATAATACGTGGGTTACAGTTGTGATGGAGATATGCCAGATCTTATGCAGCTCCCAAATAAATCCTTAGATGTGTGTTCGAGTCTATCTTAATCTTCTTTGAAGATCCTACATACAAAGAAACATTGTTTAGATTCTCCAATTCATCGATTAGCAAACATCAATCATATATGAAAGGTTGGTAGAATCTCATGCTAGGCCTATATGCATCTTGTACAAGTAAAATTCTTGATAGCTTTGCCATCCATTTCACTTACCATGTAATATGTCTGACAAACTACCATTTACCATGTAATAATAGAACAGAAAATTGCCATGTGGAGAAAGAGAGTACCCATGCAAACTGACAAGATTCTGATGTTTGATGCTTCCAATAATCTCTAACTTTGTCTCAAATTCCAGCAAGCTTCGTGGGTAGTGTGTGTATAGTCTTTTAATAGCAATTGGCTTATAGTTCTTAAGAACACATTTATAAACTATGTTAGTAGCACCATAACCAATTACATATTTCTCATTCAAATTTTCTGTAATGTGCATTATGTCATCATACATGTGAAGGGCCATATCCCTGTGCAATATTACTAGCCTTGGAGAACCTGATCAAGATATCAATGCATTTTTTAATGAAGTGCATAGATATTGATTTGAGATAATACTTTATTTCTATGATATAATCTAGACAAATGAGAAATGTGACATAATAATACCTTGACCCATTTTGCTTGTTGACCCTTTGGTGAATGGTTTAGGCTGATTTGAACGGTAGAGAGCTATGATAATCATAGACACTAATAAAACTGAACCCAGAGAGATGCAAACAATAGATGGTGTTGAGATAGAAGCTGTTCATTTTCAAAATCAATATGATACATTTATAAATATAATTTCCCACGAAATTTGATCATAAAACAGAACTAATCTATGTAATTTGACTTGTAAAATTTAATTTTGTTTTCACCTTTTGATTGCCTAGCATATATCCCACAAAGTGATCCAATCCAATCACCACAGAGACCTCGATTTCCTAAAAAGATGAGGTAATAATCAATCCTATCAGATCAAATGCACAAATCCACTAATATCTAGAACAAAAACTAAATTTGATCCAGAGATAAAATGTTTCGAATATATCTATACCTTTCTGGGGTAAATCTTGTAAAGTTCTTTATGGCAGGAATATTCTCAGAAAAAATTGTTGTAAGAGAGATTTATGTGAAACAAATGAACCATTTCCAGTCAATCAGTAGAAGTTGAGATATGAATATTGCTTCCTTGGAACTTCAAAATGAAATGAACTTCAAATAGGAGTGATTTAGACTAATTATTACAGTGTAGTAAGGCTGAAGCAGTTGGTCAACTGATATGGCACCTCCCTTGATAAACTGTTGTTATTCAGAATCCTTTTTATCATCCATCTCTAGAATTATTTTCAGAATAATTGAGTTATTTTCATAATAATTGTGAACCTATTAAATAAATTGTATCTTAGGTAATTCCAAGAAACTTACAGCGAGGCCAAATTTTGTAGCTTTTCAAGTTCTTGAGGAATAGTACCCAATAATCGGTTAGCAGAAAGGTCTCTGCATTGAAAAGATGTCGCACTATGCTACTTTTCTTGAAGTGACCATGGGTACACTAAATAGAGATGTGGAAGGAACACGAATTCTTTGCAAACAACACAAACCATGCAAGTACTTACATATCCCCAATGCTTCTTAGATTTCCAAATTCTGCTGGGAGAAAACCACTCAATTTATTGCCACTCAAGTTCCTTGAATTCACAATCCAATAGAGACCATGATGGGTTAATAGTTATCTCACCCACAAAAACTTGATTTGTTCTCAAAAGAATTCTAAGATGGCTTACAATTTTAAAAGATGTTCCAAATCCCCAATAGATCCTGGAATAGGTCCAGAAATATCATTTTTAGAGAGGTCCCTAAATATTCACATCAAATCACAGATCAATTAAAATGTACATTTTACCATTAGAGAAAATTATGTTTCTAGATGAAATTATAACAGGAGCCTTAGAAGCTTAATCAAGACATTAAAATAGCAAGAACTCGTAGTGTGTCTAGATTTATAATATATCCCAACTCTATGGGAATTGCTCCCTTGATTTTGTTGGAGGACATACTTTTGTAAAACCGACAACAAAATCTGTTAATCACTCTGAACATGCTGCATACAATTCAATAATTCATTATGTTAAATAGTTTAATTGTATTATCTGTGACCTACAAACACTTACAAATAAGTTAAGCTGTCAAGTTTACGGAATTCCAGAGGAATAGTTTCATTTAAACGGTTACCATGCACATTGCTGGACAAAGAAAGGACAAGAAGAAGACATGACCTCAATATTGTTAGAAAAATGCCAAGATTACTTTCCATAGATTTTCCACTAGGCCTGAAGATTATATCACTTACAAGTAATTAAGAACAATGCAGGAACTAATGTTCTCTGGGATTGGACCTTCAAGGTGACTTCTGGCAAGATTTCTGTCCAAACAAAATACAATCTATTGTTGTTAAAATACTTGCAGAAAGATTCCACAATAGATCTATGATTAATGTTTTAGTATATTACTAGGTTTGAATATGTTTCTACCATTTTTGTCGTTACTTTCTTGAAAACTGTATAGACAGAAACTTACAATTCAAATAGCTGTTCCAACTTCCCCAGCTCAAGTGGAATCTTCCCTGTAAGTTGATTGTCATTCAGTTTCCTGCATATCCATATTGGGATTTTTCTTATAATTCACATCCAATTTCTATTTCTTGCATATACTATACATAACTACAGGATGTTGTTTAAAGCTCTTACAGGTAGCTCAGCTTTGTCATATTCCCTATTTTTGGCGGAATAGATCCAGTGAGATTATTACTATGCAAATATCTGAGAAGTACAAAACAAATAACAAGAGAATCAGCTTCTTTAAAATTGAAAATGAAAGGAAGTTGTGGTCAACATATAATGACCAAAGGTTAGAATTCAAGCAATTAAGTGTGCAAGTAACTTACATCTTTCCAGTGTAAGTCAAATTGCCTAGGATGGGAGGAATTGTTCCAGTAAGATGATTATCACTCAAATCCCTGCAATAAATATTACTAATGTATCAATGTACTAAAGCATAAACCATATTTTTATAATCAAATCTTCACTTGGGATCGCAGAGCATTGATCATGTAGGAAGGAATATGAATTTATTGTGCACAAAAAATATACTAAGAAAATCCCAAAACATTATGGGTTTTAACTTTTTATTGAGCTGGGATTGCATGCATATTTTAAGGATTGACTTTACTTTTAATCAGATTAGAAGACATTTTAGTACGAGTTAAAATCGAGCAAACACTTTACTTACAAAATAGCCAGAGCCTACATGAGACCAATTACTTCTGGAATCCTTCCTCTCAACTTATTACCTTGCAATGACCTATGAAGAAACCACTTCAAAGTTAGTCTATGACCACTAAACCAAACACTTTAATGTCATTTGTTGAATAGTACATACCATGCAACTAATTATGTTACTTACACAACCCACATGATGCCATATCCCTATCTATTCAATCAAAACATTCTGATACCTATTCTCTTTCATTAAAATAATATACAGCAAAGGGGAAAGATGGATCAGTGATGGCATACGACACTAGAAAACCTATTTTAAGCTCTGGAATTTTTTATACTTACAAGGTAGCCACTTGTAAGTTCCGAAAGCATCATGAAGGTGAACCTGATGCCCACTTAAAAGGGAGATGATTCTCTACAGAGATGAAAATCGATAACAGTTGAACAAATGGAAAAAGGTTGGCAAAAAAAAGTTAAAGAACAACATATTTAATTAATTCATATAACTATACTTTTCGATACACATGAATAATCATAGAGTACTATTCAATCGTCCTCATTCCTCAAACATTTAATTGGAAAAGGAAAGATTTCAGTTATTTAACCTCAGCAGTACTGTTTGTCATATAATTACTAGAGTCAGCTGGCAATATAGCCCATCCAATTTGGAAGGTATTTCCTCTATCCCTGACATTCAGAATGTTAACCTGTGTTTGCTTCATGTTTGCAAAAATATATATCCATAAATTGTCACTCTTGAAAACATGAAATGAATAATCTATGACTTCCTTCTAAATAGTAAAATTTTGAAACTGTCAACAAGTATTAAGGATTTTTTGACTGCTGAAAACAATCATTTAACAATCTTTTCACTTCATTGGCAGGGTTTCTGTTTCACATGATAAACAACAACTTCCAGCTCCCGTGCCATATCATTTTTGAATTCAGTCGCAAGGGACTTGAATTCCTTAGGATTAACAGTTAGAGACATATATATTTCTATTCCTCTAATTTCTTGATACACTCCTGAATGGTTAGAAACCAGGAATCAATCTCACCTCAAGAATGACCATGAACAAATTCTTTGAAGTGCAAAATAGATACAACAGTCTACAGCTTTTCCAGAGCCACATATATGTTTTCATGAGAATTCCAAGGTTGGAATCTTTATGAAAGGACCATGTAGGAGATACCTTTGGCCTTCAGTTGTGTCCTCCCATGACATAAAAATAAAAATACAGGTTATTTGAAATGGTTGATTAATTTGCAAGCTGAAACTAGGGCGATGAAATGGATGCTCTAATATATGATAATAGTAAGATATCATTTATATACACAAAAGTTTAAAATCTCAGTTAAGAACAAATCATACCAATGGAGACAACTGCATACAAACATGATGCAAAGCATGTCAAGGTAAAAAAACGATTCACATATATGTGAACATGCTAGCAGAGAATCATGCTAATATCCTAGAGAATCACAAATGCTCATAAAGGATTACACAAACAAAAATAATACTTGGAGATAAACATAATTGTTTAATTTTGTTGAATTTTGATCTTAATTGTAGAAATAGAGAGAATCTTTAGCTTTTGTTAGTTTAGAATTACATTGGGTTGAGTGCCCAACACTTGGATCAAGTTTTGGATCATTTTCCATTTAGTTTTTCAGTTATTAGGTCATGTTTCTCTTGCTGGTTTTTCACATTTATTAACAGAAGTAATCAGGGCAGCAAGCTTGTATTTCAATTTGAGTGTTACTAATTGTTTTTAAATTCTAATTGTTAGTTGACCTCTAAAGTCACAAAAGTATTATCCACTATGGTTTGCAAGTACTAACCCAAAGTGTAGAGAAATAGTGCAAGGTGACAATGCATTGTTTCTAGTTACCTTAGAACCTCACAGTTTCAAGTGTTAACACAATCCAATAGCCTGAATTAGCACATCAACAGGATTCCAGGATCCAAAAAAGATATCTCCTCCCAAGGACTATACAACTTGTCCAACCGCACCTGAACTGAACCCTATTCATCCCCTTCCTGAAATTGGACAATGTAAACCAACCCCCATAGTCAAACCCTTTCTCTCCCCAATTAGGATCAAGGAGCTGAAGAGCAGCCTTACATCTTGCCCAAACATGCTTTTCAAAACCACTGACAACCACTCCCATACCACCACCCCAATCATTATGGATTATACAACATTATCCACAATCATAACTAAAACAAAACAAAGTCATTCCCGCCACAAAATTAAAATCTCTACTGAATCCCATGCCTCTCAAAATGCAATTTCTGAATTCAGAGAGTGACAGTAAATTCAAATGCTTGTAAGGTAAGGAATGCCACAACAAACTAAGATGGAATACATGTCTCCAATTCTATAGAAAACTAATTCTATTTAAATATCGTAAGACATACTTCACTTATAAGACATCTGAAATTTTAGTACAAACAAAAAATTCCACAGCTAATAACATTTATGCATGAAACCCAACTAGCTCATGAGATCAAGAAATACAAAACACATCACTAACTTTGAAAAAGTGCCTCTATCCATTCATGTGCATGTCCATATAAATGTATAATAGATAAAGTTATAAACATATAAGAACCTGAGTGCGGAGTTTGAATTCTTCAGCAAGCTCTTCTAATGGGATACACTTGTGCTTCTGCATGGTCCACAAATAAAATTGTCAGATGGGATCCGAGGATAAGAAGAAAAAATTCTGGAATTCAAATCTCTTCTATACTCTAACCAACCATTGGCACAACAGAAATCCAATGTTCTAATCAGTATCTCCATTCAATTGCACGACTATGCATTGTTGGGATAGATTAGCAAAGCTGCAAGGTTTTCCTATGTAAGACAAGCTATGTAAAAAATATTAGGTTTCAATTATACTTCTCCCTCAAGAGAACTTTGCAAATGTATTGTGACACAATTTGCGCAGACAAAGTAATTTCACAATTTTAAGCCTCTTTAGATATTATTTGGAATTTGGAGAAGAGGTTTTAGTCAGATAATGGTTTCAGCGATATTTCACGACTCGAAGCATGTCCCTAGTTACCAATGAATTTTCCATGTTACTACAGTCCAAAATAATAGAAAACAATAAAATTAGCGAGGTCCTCGAGATGAGGAGGGCCCAAGGGTACTGAACCTGTAAGCTCTTCAGACAAGTCCATATCTATTTCACATCTACGGCCAAAGAGATCTATGAAGAATAAAACAAAGACTGAAAGTACTCCAAAAAATTGCAATCCTTTCTTTGACGATTCAAATTTAAAGAACCAAACAACAAACTTCAAAGATAATGGGAAATTATAGACATCAACCTTGCCAACACTTGTTTCCTCTACCAAACCCTAGATCATCGTCTTCAGGATTGCCCCTTGAGGACCTAAGTTGAACCCCACCATACTCTCCCCACACAAACCCTCCAACGCCATTTAGGTACTTAGTCCAATGATATAGAGGGAGGATGGGCATAAGTGTGAAGATGTGTATCAATTATTCTTTGCATCAAAATAGCCTCCCCCTACATACCCATTCAAACAGGGCAAGTGTAAGCAATCTGGGATGCGGGGGTTTCCTTAAATACTAGCCTATTTTCCTAGTTCATTCTGTACATGGCCCTCCCAACTAAACCAAGGCTTTATAAAACAGGCTTACAGGTGGAAATTGTAGCTATTGCAAAAATCCAAAAGTTGGCAATGATTTGCTTTAAAGATATACTTTTTTTACTATAAATTTTAATTCAGGTGAAAATAGTTAGTAATTTAGACCACTCTATAAGACAAAATATATCTATATACACAAAATCACAATGTGTAATGTCAAATTGCTGAAAGTGCCTTGCACCATGCTTTAATCAATATGGGAAAGAGGAATTCTAAGTTGGAATTTATCAAATGGAACAGAATTCTCAACATATCTCTATCCAAAGTTCCAGAAAAGTATGGATTCTCAAATTTCTTTACCACGTTGAAATGACCCTCAGAGATATGGGTGATTGATTTTGGCATAACATAATTAAAAGGAGTTCTCATGATTTTGTTACAAAAGTTGTGATATGTTTTCAACCCATTATGGGCTTCAATGAAGATAGAATTTATTTCAAAGATGAAATCTAACAGTAGTATTTTTATACAAAATGGGATCCTATAGATCCATAAGTAGTTCCATCACCAATACACTAATGATTGAGCAACTTTGAATTCCAACAGCAACCACTAGCAACAACTATATCAATTGCAAAACCATCTTCTAGGAGCCAACAAAATTTAAACCTAATCCTATCTGGAATTAAAACATCCTATATCCATATTTTTTAAAATGATTAAAAAAAACCCCTTTTACCAGTAACTACCAACACACTATGTTCTCTTCTTTTTCTACTACAGCCTTCAATGCTTCCTTACATCTCTGTTCTGATCCAAAATATTACATCTCAACTCCATTAAATAGGACACTTAATCTAACTACATCAGTATGTATAGATAATTATTATTATCCTTAACATCTTGTCCTTGTCTAAATTATACCTGTAGGTTATAGCCTATCATTACACATAACTGATATTGTCTTTAAGAGATGCTATACTACCTTCAAGCTAAAAATATATAGCTAATATTGATGTGCTTATATTCGTGCACTTATCCTCATGCATCTTATGTAGCATCAACTAACCACAATCAAGCTGTGACAGGCAACTTTGTGGCATTTTTCTTCCACAATGAGGCTCATCATGGTAACTGCTATCTGAAGGCAAGATTATGCCTTATGGGGAGTTCACTTTGTGGTTGAATGTTTCCTTGTATTGTTTGCAGGGATGTAGCTTCAGTTTATTTCACAACTTCTTAAAGAACATCTGGGCATGGGATCTGAATTGTCAAAAAGATACCTAGGCTATCAAGTAAAGGATATTTCTTTGGAATTGGCTTTCAGCACACCTTGACTGTCATTCATATGTTTTTCACAAGTGTTTCATACAACAAATAATAAAATATTATAATGTTAATAAAATTCACTCTTCAAGAAACTAGGTTGATTTTATATTTATTCTTTGGGTGGCATTTTAATGAATGACATTCAACATGGACTTGGCCATCTGCATCAGCTATTTGAGCCTCTTGACTTTCCCTTTGCTTTAAATTTAAGTTGCAGAGACATGCTTTAGCTCCTTTTCTCAAGGGTTTGATTTCTTTTGTCATATGGATCTATTTTAACAAAGGCCGCTGAAGAAACCAAACTATGATTATCCTTAAATAACCCTGAAGAAAAAGGGTTTCCCTGTTTCTTTAGGCAGTTTAGTGTAGTCTTAGTTAAACAAAAGTTGCAGTTAGTAATTTTTGCTTCCAATAGATAATAGACAATGGTTAATGGGTAAATCATAATAGATCCTTTCCAAAGGTCGATTTGGAGTATGCTCCAAGTCACGATGACCATGATACAGTGTTGTGAGGAATGGGGACCATGATATGTTGTAAGGAGGACCTACCAAGCTACTATAAGAGTGTGAGTGCCTAATAAGCATAGAGTTATATTTTCTTTCAAGCCCTTCAAAAATGGGTGTGTAGACACTGCCATGGACAAGGGCAAGGAGACACATTGCCTAAAGAGTTTGTGGCTAACACTATTTACTTTGATAACATGTTGACCATTGGAAAGGCTAGAAATCAAACCCAGAACTTGACTTTGGATGGAGGTTTCTACTACCATTGAGATACATGCCTATTTATCATATATATCCTTAAACAATTATTCAGAAGCATCAAAGACAAATTTAATACCTTTCTTTGATAAGGTGTCTACCAAATACCTTGTTCTGTGAGAAATTCTACATTTTACAGACTGATAAATCTATCCAAATATGACTTAAAGACCATATTGCTGACACCAATCATGACCACCTTAACAAATATGCTATTGTTGAACATTCCCACAACTCCAAACACCTCATTTGTTTTGACCAAACCAAGATTCTCACTTCTACCTCTCATTACTCTTCATGCCTCGTCTGAAAAGCTCTTGAAATAGAAAAATACCCTAACAATTTCAATCGTGAGGATGGCTGTAAGCTCAGTCATTCTTGGAAACCCTTAATCCATAATCTTAATCATTAACCCCCTCCTCCCATTTTCACTTTTTCCTTCATGTTTTATCCTCTATAGTTTCCCATATTCTTTCTCAATTGCCCCGTATCCTTAATAGGCTTCCTTAATAACCTTTTGGTTCTTTTTCCTCTTTTCCTCCCTCTTTCTCACATATAATAATAATTGCTTATTCTTTCTCAACCCCCAAATCCCATGCCCTAGAGAGTGGATCAACAACTCCTTCCCCTACAAGCCACACTCCAGTTGAAACTTCCTAGGCAATTTCCAAATCCCATGCCCTAGAGAGTGGATCAACAACCCCTTAAAAAAATGGAGGAACCCATGTATAAGGGGGAAATGGCTCACGGCCTCAATATTAATTGGCTCACAGAGAACAAAACATGTCACCCATCTATAAGGGGGAAATGGCTCATGGCCTCAATATTAATTGCACAGAGAACAAAACATGTCACAAATGGGATTTGAGCACAGGTACAGACAATAACATTTCTTTTCCGAACCATCTGAACTAGACCCAATTGATAGAGGTACATGTCCTTCGTCAACCTCGACTAATTTTGTTTGCCATACCAAATAGTAGAAGGTTGATCATCACTTCAGCGCACCTTTCAGGGATTTATATTAGAGAATTCCATGTTGAATTGGGAAGGGTATTTGAGAAAAAATTATTAGAAATTGAAGGTCTGGTTACCTCATAGAAGGCACTACCTACTCTGCATACATGATTCAATAGCATTTTGAAGTCTAGGTAATGTTTTTGTCATGTATTTTGACCAGATGAATTAAGATCCTATGTGACATTATAATAAACTCACACATAGTTGTAGCAATGCTGATATACTGTTACAGAATACTTGGCTAACAGAATAGAGCATTGCTACAAAGCAAATATAGCATCATTCCTTTGAATTCTACTAGCTGATAAAGTGTGCAGAAATTATCAAACAGGGCTATATAGTAGCTCTCCTTGACGAGGAAAATTGGACATGTAGTTGAAGTGACACTCCAACATTATTTGTAGGTACGAAGGAATAAACTGTGGTTCAAGCAGTAGATCGAAGATAAGAAGGATGCATGTGTCTACCGTGGAAACCACGGAAACCCTGCTTAGGATTGCAGAATACATCTGATGAAGGAAATTGGGAGGCTCGTTTTAGTTCCCTTGTCACTTTAGTTAGTTTTTAAAAAATCACATGAACCAATAGTAAAGAGCAATAAAACTATAGAACAACTGTGGGAGCATACATATTCAATTTCAGGCCTCAAAACTTATCTTATTTGCTACAGATACCATTTTGAGCACCCTCTGAAAGACACTTGTATTTGTGTATCTGGGTGCCTAAAAATATAAAAATGTGCCAAAACCACCACAGTACAAAATCAAGCCCTTCGCAGCTGGATGCCATTACTAAGCAGAGCCTTGTAGTGAAAAGGCATCGTATTTTGAACATATGGGAAATAATTACACTTCTGAAAAAAACACAGCTTCTTCACAATGGGATATCGTATAGCTATTCCATGTCAATTACGCCATTAGCCTCTAGACATTAAGAGATTGTATGTTCAACTCCTGCCTACAAATCCTAGGATGATTTTCTTATTATTTTAATAGTATAGGATGACTAGAGATGGCCCAGCCTTGGTACATATTCAAATTCTAAACTGGACACTCAAGTCCCACAAAGGTCTATCTGATTTGTCATAGTATTAGGCTTCCTAGGGTTTAAAGGACAAATTGGTTTTCAACTATATATCTCTCCTGTAGTTATCTGTGTGCTGGTGTTCTCTTGTGCTACATTGATAAGGATCTGTCACATATGCAGTGGGAAAATATTCTATCTGACAGGTGCCTATTGTGAAAACACATCAAATTGTGAGATGTATTTTATGCAAAGCAAATGATCAAATGCCAGAAAGAAATATGTGTCCTTAGTACTTACATCCAATTCACAATCACAGATCTCGATTGTTTTATCAAGGATATGATAGATGCCCATGAGCTCTAAGCATTGTGATGGGTTGACTCAATTGGAGATTAGGATCCAGCCGATAAGTTTTTGGAGCTTTTCCAACATAGCAAATGAGATGACATCTCAGAATTCTAATACTTCAAAGGAAAGAGGGGACAAACAAAACTAGTCATGATAGGATTGTATAGTGATTTCATGAGAACTATACTTACTAGCATCTGCCATCTAGACCATACACACATTCTGGCTTAATCTTATGACTATGTGCAAAATCATCCAATTGCTTCATGAATTTCAAAAATGAAAAAGATGAAGAGATAAAGAAAAATAAATACTTACAACCAATTTAGAATCTCATACCCACAACTATTTTTTCCAAACATATGACAAATACCCCGCAAGCTCTAAACATGATGATTGATTCGCTCAATTGAACATTAGGATCTAGAAAATAAGTTTTTGATGTCTTACATATCTGAACATTACGATAGATTCACTCAATTGGAGATTTAGTGTCCAGATAATAAGTTTGGATGCCTCACCAATAGACCAAATGACAATACATCTCTGAAATTTGTAGGGTATGAATTAAATTATATAATCTCATCTTATCTTGCATTTATTAATTCAAAAAAAAAAAAGAGGAGACAAGTTACAACAAACCTCAACGTGGCTAGATGGATCTGTTAAGACCCTATTGATTATCCTTCCATCATTAACAGTCTCGACAATGTAAAGGTTAAGACCTTCTTTCTTCGGGAGGATTGAATATGCTAGCGTAGCTAGACTACATCGGAGCCTTTGTTGACAACTAATGATAACCCCGGTCTCCATTTTGTGCAAAAACCCATTTTGAAATCATTAGAAAATTGAACATGAAAATGTCAATTTGGGGCTTCTGGGCCATGGAATGGGAGCACCTTACTTAGGTGGAGTGGGAACAAGGTAATTTAACTGGTTCGCATTGTCTGGGAAAAGACGTTCAAACCTCTCCCCTCTCGCCATGGATTTGAGCTTGGAAATTGCAGCAACATTGTCCAGGAAGGGTATATACTCACTCATATTCTTAGGGCACAGTTTGAATCTCTCAACCTTGGTTTCCAACCTGATCTCGGTGCTCCCCTTCACATTCTTAGATCCATTGAATGATTTCCTGAAGATGTTCATCTCAGAAATAGAGGTGTCACTATCAGTGTCATAGTCATCTAGGTTGTCATCCTACCCCACCAAGAAATGATCCTGCATTACTCCATCCTTGTCCACTATGCCAAAGGAAGCTAGTGATGGTGGTGGTGGTGGTGATGGAGGAGGAAGAGGGGGGTGGGTTTTGTGATGTTTAGGGAAGAGAGGTCATAGGTTGGAGCCTCGGTGTGTGCAAGGGAAACCATGTGATATTGAACTGAAGAGGAAATCAAGCCAATAAGAATATGTACCTAGTCATAATTGCTTTCCCAGTGTTTTCCCAAGTAGAAGCATGCGATGGAAAGCAGCAGAAGACCCGCTACCTTCAATGTGAGGGGACTCTTCAGGATATCCTCCTTCATTTTTTCTTCCTCCCTCTGGATCTAGATTCTATGAATTTACCTTTGCTCATTGGCTTCCCATGTCCAAAAATGGGTGAAACAATTTATTTGAGAGGGAAAAATAATTGGGAATTTTTTTTATTGATGGAGTGACAACTATAAATGACCAAATAAATGACCAATTGTTATGTGGTCATTTTTAGTCTAGATATCCCGTGACCAAATTTGGTCATTTATCTTGGTCGTTTTTATTTGGTTTTTATCCCATGACCAAAATTGGTCGTTTATCTTGGTCTTTTTTAGTTATCTCACTTAAATTTATCAATTTTGGTCATTTATCCCTTCAAAAAAACTGTGGTGACCAAAATTTTTGGTCTCCTAGTCACTAATCTCTCATTTTCCACTAGTGGTACTTGCACTAGATCTAGATTTGCTTTGGAGTACTAGTTAGGACTTCATATAGGAAAAATTCACATTCATTTGAAGAAGAATTGTGCATTTCATGTAGTAGCATACCCTGTTTACATGGACATAATGCATTTGTATTGATTGTTACGGTGTGCATTTTACTTCATGTTGCATCATAACACCACTAGTTACATGACCATATCCTATTTTTGAGTAATAAAGCCAACTAAAATCAATGCTAAATAAAATGAATTACACTCTTTTCTTTTCTAGGGTGCACCAACAAGCTTAGGTTTTAGGATCTTGGAATAGTTCATTGTAAGTTAATTCTCCAAGATCACTAAACAACAACATCTAGGTGTCTATCCAGGGAGTGTGTGAAATCCTTGGTATAACCATCATTCTGAAGATCCTCCTCTCAAAAGGGAGTTAAGAATGAGGCAGTGTGAGTAGTTATTGATTGGGATGACCCTAATCATAACTGAGTAGCACCAAAGATATTTCCAGGATTGTATTCATATCTGGGGGCTCTTTCGAGAGTTTCGGGCTTTGCTACCCTACCCATACGGTCAATCTCACCTGCGACTGTCTCCCTGAGATTTGATTATATTTAAGTGACCTTAGTGACCTTACCTAGGATATCGAGGGGGTACTTGTAGAGGTTATTCTGCAGGTGTCCTGGCTAGGTTGGGGTTGGACATCACAGTCACTTTACGTGTTGAAGCTGAGGGCCACAATAATTGGTTATGTACCTCTGCTTGTTGTGTATGGGAGTCTCAGGCCTCTCCTAGGCAAGACATACCTACTTCATTCAGGAGCTCACTTATCCAGCCCTTGGTTTCTTGCATTTAGCTTTAGATTTTGTTAGTGATTTCTCTGTGTATGCTAGTTGGACTACGGTTTACATAAATAGAGAGTCTTTGGTATTTTTTGAGTCATTGTGGATTCGAGTGTGGTTCCACACCATTCTCGTTGGTTAGAAGGACTTCCGCCTTCTAATTCTCCTCCTCCTTTGGGAGAGAGACCTAGACAGTCCAGGTGAACTATGTCACACACTGATTCACACACCATGGAGGACCATTCAGAGAGTATTTCTGAACCACCTCCTCCCATTTGTATTGAGTATGGGGAACTTACTCCTACATATGATCCTTCACCTAACCTAGCTAAGTTTGGTCCTAAGATTTCCTAGATAGGATCCTTGCATGATAGACCTACTCACCCTAGGGCTGATTCCCCGTTGACACATTACCAGTATGGAATGCCGAAACATGCCGAGACTCACTTTGAACCTGCCAGCACTAGCTACGGTAGTTATGCTACGAATGGTTTTCCTATGAATGATTTGACATTTCATGTCGAATCTGACTTCGAGCCTAGCACTATGCCTTGGGGAAATCCCATTCCTTACCTTGTGGAAAGGTTTGGGAGTACTAGTCACATTGCACCTTCCATCCCAATGGTGGAAGCTACATCTTATCTCCCTCCTAGGTCTAGAGTTAGCGATCCGATTATGATACCAGACCTGAGACGAGTGATGATAGGCAGTAATACTTATATTATCACTCAGGTTCCTTCGTCCTTAGCCCCTAGTTCTTCAAATGTACATCCTCCACCTTATTCACGTGGTCCTTCGAGCCAATATATGGCTACGAGTCAGGTCCATACTGCGGTTACTAGGCTGATTGTGTCTCAAGTTCACATACTTCTCATTGCTTTGGGAGGCTATGTTCACGCTTCTAATGGTCAGCTTGTTACTTCCGGGGCATATATACCTACTTCTGGTATGTATGTTCCCCCTTCCAGAGCTTATCTTCCTACCTACAGAGTGTCCCATGGAACATCGCACGCAATGACCTATAGACCTTATTATGGGATGCAGTATGGACATGTTTCTTCACCTTACGGAGGCGGGTATCAACAACCTGCTTACTCTCGTAATTACATCTTCATATATCCTACTAGTCAAGGTCCACCTTACTATGGTACTTCCATGCCACCCTATACAGGTCAGACAGGAGGAGGACACCATGGCCAAGGCCATGGTGGTACTCAACCCTATGTGAACCAGGGAGCGGTCCATCGACCTCATCATCCTAGGCTCGCTTTCCTTGCAACACTTAACCTTTCTGACTTATCAAGACTTATGAATGATCCTATGGCTCATGACCCATCTCGGTCGTCTGTCCCTACCAAGATTCCTTCAGACATACCTAAGTTCGAAGGAAAATCAGGAGAGGATCCGAGCGAACACGTTACTACATTTCACCTTTGGTGCTCTTCGAATTCATTACATCAGGACTCAGTCCATTTGTGACTATTTCAATGCACCCTTACAGGGCCTACTGCAAAATGGTATATAGAGTTGCCAAAGGGAGCCTTCGCTTTGTTCGATGATCTTGCGATGACTTTTCTTAATCATTTCTAGCTACCAGTGCGCTATGACGTTGGTACTGAACTCTTGTCGACATTTCGGCAAGATAAAGTCACCCATATTTATGATCATATTCAAGAGTGGCGTAGATAGAAGAGATTAATTAAAGCCTTTATACCACTGGAGTTCCTTCTCGATTGGTTCCTCAAGTATTTATTGCCGTATATAGTGAAGGATGTTTCCACATTCGGAGTGCAGAATGAGGAAAAAGTGATCTTTAGGGAACAAGAACTGGACTTGATCTATGATCAGTTCGGTTTGTTGTATGAGATTATTCCCAATGCTCCTCATTCCAGTTTCGATCCCAAGGTCAAACCTGGACCACATGCTGATGGCATTGTGGGTTATGTAAGTGTGAAACCTGTATATTCGGTTGCAAAACAAGTTAGTCAATTGTCGCTCAAACAATCTGCTTCAGGATAAGCTACGGCTTCGTCTCAACTCGCCCAAACGATGAATGTACTTTCTGTGCAATCGTCGGACCAAGAAGGGTAACCAGCAGCCCGGACGGAATAGAAGAAAGGGTAAGAATAATAACTGAAAGGGTGGGAATAAGAATGCGAATGCTACCAATAATGACAAGAACGGTAAAAATAATGGGGGGGAAAAGCAAGCGAAGCGTAAGGTTAAATTCCCTTGCAAGCTATGTAAGGATGATCACCTCAATTAGTTGTCCCCTTGAATTGATGAAGCTTCGAGACTCTTAGCACAAGCCTCTAGCTGTGCTAACGAACCCTTTGCCGCATAACCAAAATATGAACTCGAAGTCCCATGACCAGCCTAGTGAGAATGATCCACTAGAGACTAGTGCTCGTGGGTGCATTAACATGGTCCATCCTGCCAAGGTTGTGACTCATGCGAAAGATTATGGTTCATCACAACCCAGCCTAGGCAAAGAACCTGATCCACCAGGAACCCCTTTGCGCATTGAGAAACCTGTGGATAAACATGAGGTTGCACCTCGCATTCCTAAGGGAGTCCTTAAGTGCTCGGGGCATAATCCAAATTCCCAAGATACCCAGAATTATTTAGTTGTCAAGGACTTGGGCCATACTCCTTCTGTGATATCCGCATTGGAAGTGCTTTAGAGTTGTCCTTTACAAAGGAAGGATTTGCTTTTTGCTCTTGGTGTGAACGGTGATGATTCTTCCTCAGTGATCAAATTTGAAACCGCAGGACATCAACCTCGCTTGCCCTACTATGTGTCTCTTTTGGTACACGTAGAATGTCTTAATATGATTGTCAAGAGCACTGTGATTGATGAGGGAACTGTTGCTTCTGTGATGTCTTTGTCTTGTTGGAAGGGTCTCGGTTCTCCTGAGTTGTCGAAATAAAAAACTATGTTAACTACTTTTGATGGGAGATCTTTTAGGCTGCATGGTATCCTTCCCTCCCTTAAGGTCCATTTGGAGGGGAAGACCATTGCGATAGAGGTTGAGGTGGTTGATGCACCCCTCGACTACAATCTCTTGCTGGGTAGGAACTGGATGTATAGTATGCAAGCCATTGCTTCTTCCTTGTTCCACGTTGTATGCTTTCCACATAACGGGAAGATTGTAATGATTGATCAGATGGCATTCAAGAATTCCCCTGTTACTGCATCTTCGGGAGCTTCGATCCCGATCGTTGACCACTCTCAGCCGGCAACTGGGAGTGTGGGTGTAGGCATGTATCCATCTCTCATGGGAAGCTTTAGTTGTCCTGCACCGGTCCTCATGATAGGATATTGTTCTGATAAGGCTTTGACTTCTATGACCTCGGTGTCTTTTCGTACGACTCATATGGGAGATCCTTGGATTCTTCCTACACCGAGTACTTCAAGTGAGCCTATCAAGACCAACGTGCCACTTCCTGCAGCCATGATAGCTTATCAAGCCAATCTTAAGAGTGTTGCAGAGCCTTGTTCTTCCTCTTCATGGACAGAGGAGGAAGACCCCTATGTACTGTTGGCATGGGCAGTATAGTCTTCTCATTCCCACGACTGTCTGGATACGGTTTTCCCTTCAGATGAATCGATCATCGAGGCTATGTTGGGTGTTGAGCCACCTTGGGAAGAACTTCATCATAGATCATATTTCCCTCCACTGCTTGACCATTTGGAGCATGAGGATTATAGGGAGATTCTTAGTCAGAGAGTTGGTAGTCCCGTGGTTCCATTAAGCTCTCCTAGTCAGATGGCTAATGGAAACATGGAAAACATATCTTCCATGATTCCTATCAACATCTCTCGTAATCCTGGCACCATTGAGAATGTCTATATTGGGGCGGAATGTTCCCATGGTGAGATTCTCAAGTACACCGAGATATTCAAGGAATTCTGTGATAATTTTGCTTGGTCTTATGATGAGATGCCAGGTATTGGCCCTCGGATTGTCGAACATGAAATTAAGACTTACCCCAACGCTAAGCCTGTTTGACAACATTTACGCACCATGAATCCTAGAAAAGCACCCACCATTAAGGCAGAGATAGAGAAGATGTTGAAAGCCGGTTTCATCTATCCCGTTCCCTTGACAGAGTGGGTTTCAAACCCCGTTCCAGTGGATAAGAAGCAGGGAGTGATCCGAATATGCACTGATTTCCATGATTTGAATCGTGCCTTTCCTAAGGATAACTTCCCCACACCATTTATAGATCAGATTTTGGATGAGTGTGTGCGTAGTGGGGTGTTCTCCTTCATGGACGGCTTTTCTGGGTATAATCAGATCCAGATTAAACTGAGGACCAACACAAGACTGCATTTATTTGTCCTTGGGGAACGTTTGCGTATCGAAAAATGCCTTTCGGCCTTAAAAATGCTAGAGCCACATTTCAGCGGGCGATGACCTTGATTTTCCATGATCTGAAGTCTATTATTGAAGTATTTTTGGATGACCTCACTTCTCATTCTCATATGAGGATGTGTCATCCCTATCACTTGAGATTGGTATTCGAAAGATTCCAGCACTATTCGGTTAGATTAAATCCTCATAAGTGTATCTTTTGTGTGAAGTCAGGTTGTTTACTAGGATTCATTGTTTCAAAGGAGGGCATAAGAGTCGACCCTTTGAAGGTTGAGGCAATACTTCAGTTGTCTCCCCCGAAGAACATTCGTCATCTTCATTGTTTGCAAGGTATGGAAAACTTCTTACAAAGATTTGTTGTCAACTTTGTGAATTTGACTAGAGGCTTCATGCGTCTCTTGAAGAAGGATACTCCCTTTGAATGGGATGAGCAAGCCCAGGAGTCCTTCGATGCACTTAAGCAAGACCTAGAATCAGCCCCGGTGATTAGTCCTCCAGATTATAGCCGTGATTTCCTATTATATATGGCCACGTATTTAGAGATGATTGGTATGGTTTTGGTTCAAGAGGATGAGGAGCTCCAAGATCATGTCATATATTATCTGAGCTGAAAGCTTATTAATGCAGAGATTCGTTATTCTCATGTCGAGAAGCTTGCTTTAGCGACCGTACATGCGGTTTAGCATTTGAGACATTATATTCTCCTTCTCCAGACCTTGGTTGTGGCCCATGTCAATCCATTTCAGTTCATCCTCACACGAGGGATGATTCGGGGAAAGTATAATAAATGGATTGTCATTCTGCAAGAATTCGATCTCGAATTTGTTTCGGCAAAGTTGAAGAAGTCATTAATTTTTGCAGAGCTTATATCGGATTTCACGAGCAAGGCCGAGGAGTTGGTTTGTGAGGATACGTTTGTCGATGAACATGTCTTCTTAATCTCAACGTATGATCCATGGTATGGAGATATCATAGTATATCTGCAAACATAGAGGACCCCTACTCACTGCTCGTGAGATGAATGATGGTGATTACATGACGTCTCGAAGAACTACCTTATAGTGGACAATTCTTTGTACCTCCATGGGGTAGATTCCATTTTATGACGTTGTTTAACTCATGAGGAGGCTGAGGTTGTGTTGAATGATTGCCACAAAGGGGTGTGTGGTGGTCATTTATCTGGGATTTCTATATCTCAAAATATTTTGAGAGCGGGTTATTTCTGGCCGTTGATCTTTAAATATTGCATTGATGTGGTCAAGAGGTGCCACCCTTTCTAGGTGTTCACACGAAATATGCGCTCGAATCCTTCCCTGTTACATCCCATTATCACTGTCGGTCCCTTCACTAAGTGGGGGCTTGATTTTATGGATTGTAACCCAGCTTTGGCTGGGGGGCACCATCATATTATAGTGGCTATGGATTATTTCATGAAATGGGATGAGGCAATGCCTAAAGTAAAATATGACGGTGAGACAGCCACTCACTTCATATTCAACCAAATCATTACTCAGTTCGAGATTTTGAAAGAGGTTGTCACTGACCATGGCTCGCATTTTTAGAACCGTATGATGGAAGAGTTGGCATCCAAGTTAGGGTATAAGCAAGAGAAATCCTCTTCTTACTACCCCCAAGTGAATGGACAGGTTGAAGTAGTGAATAAATCACTCAAGTCCATTCTCCAATGAACAATTGCACAAAGCAAGACGAATTGGCATATTATGTTATACCCTACTTTGTGGGCATATCGAACCATGATTAAGACTGCCACTGGTTTTTCTCCATATCAGCTTGTGCATGGAGTGGAGTCAATATTTCCAGTTGAATGCGAGATCCCTTCGTTGAAGCTAGCTGTGGAACTCTTACCAGACACTTCGCCGTTGGAGGAGCGTTTGGTCCACCTTGAGAAACTTGATGAGCAGCATCGAGACGCCTTGGTGGCTCTAGAGCTTAATAAATATCGCGTTAAGGTCCAATATGATAAATCTATCCATCCAAGAGTGTTTAGTGAAGGAGACTTGGTTCTTTTGTGGGATCAATCGAAAGAACCCTTGGGGGCAGGGAAATTTAATCCTATGTGGCATGGTCCTTACGTGGTCAAACGTGTCTTAGAGAAAGGTTCCTATGAGTTAGTCGATTATGAAGGTACAGCTTTGGAGAATCCTAGAAATGGGCTCTATCTTAAGAAATACTATGCATGATCTTTATCCAAGGATGCTTGTTGTATATTATTGTACATCTTTGCATAGTTAGGTCTTTTCTTATCGTGATTGAGTTTGTGATTAGTTTCCATTTCTTGTGGAAAATGTGAATGGAATCTTCCACCTACATAGGATTCGCGGATGGTGCAAGCAATCACACTCAACACTCAGCCTTTGCTGCTTAGGTGATTTATACTCCTATGGGTCAGGTACTGTCTTCAGGAGTTGTATGTCTACGACCATCTTCCAACAATGTTGCTAAATATAGCACTGTTATTGAGCTTCTACGGGATTCCATTTCATATGGTGTTCTATCTCTTGAGGTACGTCTTGATTCGGAGTTAGTAGTGTCACAGCTCAATAGTTTGTACCATGTTAGAGATCCAACGTTATTGAGAAGGTTCTTACGTGTGAGATTGTTAGAACGACAATTTGACAGTATAACATATATACACATTCCAAGAAATGATAATCAAGTTGCTGACTCACATGCTAACTATGTGTTAGATTGGCATTTGTCTCATTCATAATAAATTAATCACAAACATTTTTACACATGTAAATAAATAAACCGATCATCATAAAACCTTTTTATATATATCAAAAATGTGGTAATACATACTGTCATATACAAAAGTGGGGCTTTCAAATCCACCATCATAATAATACATGGTTGTATACACTCCCAGGTGTCTAATCCTGTGGAGGAGGAGGGTTGTGATCATGATACATCACTATGGCTCTAGCTAGCCACCGGAATAAACGCACCCATGCACGTGGGATTCCCACCATCTGTTGCTGCATGGCCTCAGGCAAGTCCTTGACTTGCGCCATGGGAACTCTATGAGTCAGTCTCACAAGGTTGGTATGAATGCTTTGGAGCGTTCACTCTGCATCCACACTTGTGATATCATCCTCTCTTCTCCTCCGTCTATGACGTGGGAAGCCCTCTAGTCGTCGTGGTCCCACATATGCACATGAATGGTAGATGTCACTATGTGTTGTCGCGAAAAAACATGTCTTTTTGATTCCACATAATCAAGAAAATACAAAACAATTAAATAAATCAAAAAATTTAAAAAGAGTGAGAGTCGAGATTCGGTACCTATATCTCCATATGCCGATCTTGGTGGCAATGGAATGTCCGGATCCCCCCGAAAATCTATCCCTCCATAGGGGTAGTAATCTATGGCAACAATCTATCGTCACCACCATGGAAAGAATTCAGTTGGATATGGGTTGGCCACCCTACCACCCCTCAGTCTGTGCATCGCATATGCCCAATGCCGTTGGGCCAGATCTCAAACCCTATGGAGAGGAACATCCACTCTAGGGCTCAATCCTGGAGCATGCTCGAAGAAAAATGTGCTCAAAATGCTCCTAAACCTGAAGTTCCGTATCCTACCTTACACTCACTGAGATGTTGTTTCATGTTGCTCAGTACTATTGTATGCCATTCATATATGGTCAGTCTCATACACTCCGCCACATAGAACATCAGTAGCCGCAAGGCCTGATGGAGTGATGCTAAGCCTGCTATCCTACCCAACGTCAATAGTATGGCCTTTAGGCCCAGCACCTATATAGAATTGGTGGGGACTTGACTCCCCACATTATTAGTATCTGGGTAGCAGTACATAGCTACGTACTCATTGATAGTTAGGCCACCGCCTGGCCCACCTTGAAAACGAAGGTTCACCACCTCCCCTCATCTAGATAGACCTGTGATAAAGTATATGTCTTCCACCTCTATGGTGAGAGACATCCCATAAATACAGAAAGACTCTGAGTCTGGATCCCAATAGTCTACCAGCATCTCTAGAAGTCTTGGTTTGGCCCTCAAACCGCCAAGACACCAGAACTTGTAGAGTCCACATGCACGAAGAGCTTGTTGAGCCATTACGTCGGCCATGACAGCTTCCTCTACTTCACCATGCTTATTCTCTCTCCACTATAGCACCATCCTGCAAGAGAAATTTTCAAATTTCCCATTAGATCCTTATAAATTCACTTGCGCGGCGTCATACGTGACTGTTTTGGAAACAACCGCGTATGTACGCGGTTTCTAGCCTCTTTTCTATGTATAGCCATCCCTATACATGGAAAAAGCGTCAATATCTACGTGGACCACATCACTCATGTAGATATGGCCCTTAAAACCTCATTTCACCATGAAAATCAACAAAAATTACATCAAAATGCAAGAGGAGAGCATGAGTAAATACCTGGCAGAAACAGTTGTGAATTCTGCTGAATTTATCTCCTAGAATTTACAGTTGAAAATCAGAGCTCCAATGGGTAAAAGTTTCAAATGATTTATATTTTTTACTATTTATAGAAAAAATTTCAAATATTTGACAATTTTTAGCCCCTTTCCTATAGTTTTGACAGTTTCTAACCATTTTGGACCGTTTCTGACATAACTTGTGATATAGAATACCATTTTTAGTGTCGTTTCAACCATTGGATTGACCCGTTCATACTGATCTCAGGTATAATGTCTGCACTGGCATATAGGTTAGGTTCACCAGCGTTTTCATTTTGCATGACCTTATGACCATGTCACCATGACCTTAGGTACGAACCCACTCTATTATGTCACAAAACCTTCTTGCTGCTTTAGAAGTGGCATGATATGAGTGGTAGAGCTTCACCTTACATGGGTATCCTAGTTAGCGCCTTATTTGCATTTGGTTCCCATGCCGACATTTTCTCCTTTAGGGTGTGGGAGTCCGTTGTATAGTACTTCCATGACATTTCGCAAGAGCCTCATACTCCTCTTGATCATGCTGATATGTTTCCCTCCAGACTCCCCTATGTCAAGTTGTGAATGCATTATCATGAGATTTGCCTGCCTTATTGAGCTTTATGTCAGCTCCCCTGACATTGCATTTCATCCATATAGCCCGAGCTTTTCTCATGTCTATCCATGTAGAGATACCTTTTATATCCTTCACAGCTTGATTTCCCTTTTTACCGGGAGGGGATTTTCCCCCGAGTGTCGATATCCTACACATGTATCCTTGCATTGAGCATAGGTATGTTCCACTGCTTGGAACTATTTTGTTTTCCCTTATGACACTCATCTCCTCCTAGTTTGTAACTATCAAGCTAGTTTATTATTTTTTCAAGCTTTTCAAATAACTGAAAAAGTCCAAAAAAAAATCAGAAAACCAAAAAGTTGGACAAGGAAAGATATTATCTTTGGAAGCTGTCGAGTCGTGTCGCCTTTGAACAATGCACTGTATATCACATCCATTGGTTGGGTTATAGTTTGTCTTTAGGAGCTATACTCATTTATCTGATTTTATCTCCACCGAATGGTTAAGCTTCTGGTCCCTATGGAGCCTTTGTTGATGCCTCCTGCATCACAGAGATGTCCCAGTTTGTATATCGAGTCTATGCTTCCTTCATTCAGTCACCATATGCCGTTATGCTCTTGTTCGAAGGAAGTTGAAACCTGTGTCAGCCATTCCTCAGTTATCTTGAATTTGCATGTCGGCCATTCCTGGTACAGTTACTGGTTCGTGCACCTTATGATCGAGTCCTTCCACATTATACAGCTTTGCTGAGTACCTCGTGTTGGATGATGGGGGATGCCTTAATTCCCTCCTACCAGCGGATTTCATCCCATCGACTTCAGATCATTTATTCTGGGATTGGAATCTAGAGTCCTTTTGAGTTCCTTGAGACTTGCAGTCATCAGTGGCAGGTTCTCTCGCCATTGATAGTCTTTTGGGAATACAACAATGTCCCCTGATCGATGGATTCTCTCAAGTGTTTGACCTCAACACATTTATTCACACTTGTTAGTTTGCACTCTAGTACCTTGATTCCCATTTTCATTATCGGTGGGTAATCTCACGTCTGTTAACGGTATACATCAATGACCTATAATCAGACAATGGACTACTATGTTCAACCTCGACACCTCTATTCGCATAGTAGGACATGTACTCGTAGTGGTTTGTGTAGAATACTTTCCAGATTGGTGGCATCTCTTATATGCTACCTCCTTGATCATGCCAGTGTTCATGAGATTTCAGCTCTCGTGACTTGATACCAGTATATGTCAGACACTTCCAGCCACTATGTAGATCTTGATCTGTTGTATATCTTCAGCCATTTTGGATATCATGGTCCTTTTGTATATATCTTCATCATGGAGATTCTGATCTATGTATATTGTACATGGCAATGACCACATATGTGATATCATGTATTATGCCTATTCATGGCCATTGTACTCTTATGTATCCAGGACTGCTATTTGCAATTATATGCAGAGTTGTATTATGGTGCTATGCTGATTGGGTGGCTGGTATTCCATTTGGGATCCTTCATCACTCCACTTCTGGGATGGACTTATAATGTATTTCAGCCATCGTATGACCCCTATGACCTCACACATTAGTGGGCATCTGTTATAGCAGATTTCACCACTCTAGGTGAATCACACTTTGTATGGCCTTCCCCTGTCCCGCTGCAGACTCTTTAGACCCCATGGACCATATTTTATCCTTTCATGTTTCCTTGATCATCCCTAAAACCATATGAAAAATGATATACATGACTTTTTTCCCTATAACCACGTACATACGCGGGTTTGACCCCTATAACCGTGTACATCGGGATGTGTGCATAATCTAAATCCTTTTGGAGTTTTCCTTCACATGGATCCGACTGATTCGAATCTTAGCCTTCCATATGCCTTGAGATCGCTCGGATTCAACCTTTCATTATCCCTTTGAAAACTATATAAGGAACCCCTTTGTACATTGAAGGCATATAGATAGAATTGAAGCAAAGAAACGATAGTCCATTGTTGCTGTAATTTATACTTGAGTCTGCATCCCTTTGTCCCTTGGAGCACTTTTGTGTTCTTCCCAAGCTTGCCTTTTGCTTGTGAGCTTGCTATTGAGAGATGGAAGATTGAGGTGGTGGAGACCCAAGTGGGGGATTCAGTTTCTCCGGTTCGCAGACATGCCGTCAGAGGTTGTATCTATCTTGTAGTCTCTGATTTATATTAATAGAAATATCTTTTCCTGTCCAATGATGTGTATTTGGTTGAATAATTTATCCATGGGAATATGTCAAATGCTTGTAAATTATCGATTATATATGTTAGAATAGATCTAACACCATGATATATAGTATGCTTGTATTGTTTACATGTTGTTGGGGAAGTATTATATCAATTCAAGATGAAGATTGGAAAGCTCAACGGGGATCTACATCAACCGTACGGAATAAGGTACGAGGTCTGATCCTTTAGTGTTAGACATTTTATTTCTATTACATATTAGAAAGATTGATTTATGGAGTCAAGCTGTCTGTTGTGGTACCCCAAGCCATAGGAATTTCTATCTGTAACACTACTATACCTTATATAAAATATTGTCAAGAGTAAAACTTCGAGAGACATTCACATGAGACTTGTATTATATTAATTATGGAATCTTTGTCGTATTAGGTTTAGATCATCTCCATGGAACTTATGTTGTATTAAGTTAATTATTTTATGTTGTATTAAGCTATGGGGTGAGTGAACAAAGTTGAGGGTCTCTTTTGGTGCGTTAGATGCCATAGAAAACTAAAAAAACAGACATCCATCAACTTGCATTGATATTTTGAGACACTTACACAATGAATCTTGTGATGAGTAAAAAGCAAGAAATGTATGAAATTGACTGAACTTTCCAAATATATAAATTTTTTCTATTGAAAATATTGTTAACTATCTAAAGTTAGATATTTTTTAATAGACACTTTTTATTTTGGGGACAAATTATAAGGTATATGTTTTTGTGGGTGCAGTGTCTGAGTGACTAAATGATGGAATAAACTTACAACAACCGGCATACGTATAGAGAACATATAGTACTAGTGCACGACTATTTTTTGAATAATAAAAATAATATTTTAAATATTTTTTTTTAATTATCTAAGAGATCAAACCTCAAAAACGGTACGTCAATTGTGGGTGCAATGTTTGAATTTCTTAATGCAATTATTTGGAACTGAGTTGTTTATAGCATGTAGAGGTCGGTGTTCTTTATTGCACCATACAATTTTTTTTAAATGGTTGAGAAACAAAAGAGATATGCACGAAACACTAAAAGGGTGTTTTTTGAGTTCAAGAGTGATGACAAAAAATAAATAAGAAAAAAATAGAAAACATTATGTATTATTGTTAAAATTTACATATTTAGAATCAACAAAAAAAATCATATATGTTTCTAAAATCTCATAAAAAATGGATATGCGCGACATAATCAGATGAATGACTAAACACAAGCATATTGAAAATTTTAATATAATGTTGAATTAGCCATGGTTTATCATACTCCAAGGCATAGGCATGTTGAATTTGAAGCAAAGTATGAAGAAGACACATAGGCATAAGAATGCCATGCAAGAATGGGTGGAGGCTCGGACTTATCGTTTGGAGGGAATACATTTTTGAATTTAAACAAATCATGTGCCCCTTTTAATGAACAATAACACATGCACCTCGATAAAAACATCAGTGTGATTTTATGAATTACAACGCGCGCGCATTATAAACTACTACAATGAATTTGGTTTTGTAAGTTATATCAATACTAAAATTATTTTATGTTCCCCCTTCTCCCATTTTCCCCCTAACTCTTTCTAACCCCCACTCTCTCCATAACACCCCACTGCCCCATTCATTCTCTCTCTCTCTCTCTCTCAAATTCCTATGTACCCCCTTACTACTAACGCCCGTATGTCCCTTCTCCCCCACCCCTAAACCCATAACCCTTTCTCTCTACTTCTAACTCTTAAACACCACATATTGTTCTATCTCTAATAACTTAGTGCCTCACCCCCCACGGAAGCTCAAAAACCTCCCTTCCTCTCTCTCACACACACATCCCCCTAGCACCTCTCTCTCACTGCTAACACCTAAAACCCCTCTCTCCAC
>LPNX011102127.1:215442-267509 GCA_001517045.1 Pseudotsuga menziesii | reverse complement strand
CATCCATATACACCCAACCCACACTGCCCTATATATTCCCCAACCTTCTCTCTCTCTCTCTCTGACACACACATGTCCCTTTTTCTACCTCTGCCACTAAAAACACCCCTCCTCTACTCTCTCTCACTCCCAAACTCATCAAACTACACATAACCCACACCCCCCTCTCTACTCATCAACCCTCTCTCTCTCTCTCTCACTCACACACACAAATTCCTTTGTTTCCACCTGCCACCAACACTCCCCCCTCCTCCTCTCTCTCTCACTCCCCAACTCATCCAGCCACACCCAACACCCACCCCACCCCACCCTACCATTCCTTGACTCTCTCTCTCTCTCTCTCACACACACACACACACACACCTCCCTTTATCTCCCCCTGCCGCTAACACCCCCCTCCTCCACTCTCTCTCTCTCCCTAAATAATACAACTACAAGTAAACCACACCCCCATAGCTATTCCCCAACCCTATGTGGAAATTGAACCCAAGAGATAGAACAATTACACTCACAAAATTGCTAATCAAACATGAAAAATTAACACCAAAGGAGACTTAAATTGTAGCATAACACTAATATGTATTGAATAAGTGTACAATATCCAACCTTTTGAAGTAATAGGCTTCTGAAATATATCATTACATGAGAGAATCAAATGCATAAACATGTCATTCGAAATAGTAAAAAAGCAAGCTTACCAAATCTAGTCAAATCCCCCATAGGTGCATAAATAAGTTTCCAAATCTATGAAGATGCTCATGAATTTTCTAAGTTAAGTTGGAAAGCTAAAGAGGTGTGGAAAGAAAACTAAGAAATTCTTTTATTTGAAGAAAAAGAGGGAGGATGACGTGGCAAAAAAAAAATTCAACTACACCTAATCTAGCTTTTCCTTTTTCCTTAAATCAAAATAAAACAGGCAACTTTTTAGAAAAAATAGATATGCACTTTGGAGGATCTAGAATAAAGAACACATGATAAATTGGGTTTCTAGGATGTTTCACAAGTGCTCCATGACTCAGTTTTATCATGTGTTGACTTCTAGGATGTGTAGAAGGCAACTAGCATAGAATGGAATCTAGGAAACTAGGTAATAAGACAAAAATAATTAAATTAATGTCTAATGTAGGTAACTATGGGTCGATTATTATATCACCCCACCTTAAGCCTAAATTTATGAGTAAATATCAGAAAAATATAGGGCTTATCAAAAGGGCTTAGTCACCCTTTACATACTGCTTGTCCATACAACCAAGGAAAGAGGAAAAAGCCCAATGGAAAAATCATCCCTTAAACATGGACAGGAAAACAAAATTTTGGAAATCTTGTCATCAATCATGCTTCATAGCATGATAAAAAATTATCAGTAGTGATTTGAGATTGCTGAATGTATTCTCACAAAAAAATTTGGTGAAGATGTCTGCTACTTGTTTTGAAGATGCACAAAAGAGTAGATCAATGGTAGCATCATGCATAAATTTTCTGATGTAGTGCATATCGATATCAATGTGCTTGGTTCTCTGTCTCTGAATTGGATCATTGTAGATTTTAATGGTGCTCTGATTATCACACTAGATAATAGTTGAAAACTATGATTCGAAGCCGCATTCTCCAAATCTCCCTTGCAACTGCAAACATTGAGTTGTTGCATTTACAACTCCTCTATACTTTGCTTATGTAGACGAGAGTGCTATGGCACTCTGCTTCTTGCTTGACTAGATGATTGGTCCTTATGCAACCATGAAGACATATCTTGATGTATACTTTCAATCTGTATTGTCACCTACCCAATCACTGTCAGTAAAACCAATCAAATCAAGATCATATTTTGCTTTGCAGAAGATCCCATGAGTTCTTGATCCTTGAACAAAATTTATGATCCTTTTGGCTTCTCTCCAGTGGATCTCATGAGGCTGATCCATGTATCTCGAATCCACACTAAGTGCATAAGATAGATTAGTTCAAGTGTGTGTAAAATAAAGAAAACATTGAATCAACTTCATATATAGTGTATTATTTACCACAAGAGAATAACCGACTTCTTCAAGATTAAGTACTAAAAGGAAGGGAGTCTTTCTTAGCTTACAATATTTCATGTTGAACTTGTTCAACAAATCCAAAGCGTACTTGTACTGATTTACTTTGATTACATGTTGAGATTGAGCAATTTCGAGACCTAATAATTGACTCAACAATCCCAAATTTGTCATAGAAAATGCATGGTTCATTGCATCCTTCAAGGAGGAGATCTCTTTCTTTGACCTTCTTGTAATAAATAGGTCATCCAAATACAACACAATAATCATCACATAACCATGAATCAGCTTCAAATAGACATTAGTATCATACTTGCATCGAACAAAACTCAGTGATAGCAAAAATCCATCAATCTTGGCATACCAAGCCCCGGGGCTTTCTTGGGCCCATACAATGATTTATTTAACTTTCACATTAAAGATGTATTAGAAATAGACCCTTCAGGTTGATGCATGTAAATATACTCAGTGAAATATCAATTTAGGAAAGCACACTTCACATCCATGTGATGCACTTCCCACTTCTTCGAAGCTGCAATGGCTAGAGATAGCCTTATGGAGTCCATCTTTTCCACTCGTGCAAAGGTTTCATTTCAGTCAATACCATGTACTTGTGAGTAGCCCTTGGCTACTAATCTTGCATTATATTTCAAAGGTGAACCATTAGCAGCAAACTTAGTCTTGGAAACCCACTTACATTGAACTAGCTTCCTCTCTAGGGGAAGATCAACCAATTCCCAAGTGTTGTTCTTCTCGAGCGAGTTGAATTATTCTTTCATGGATTTTTTCCATCTTGGATCATGTGCTGCATCTTCATATGTCTTTGGATCTACTTCAGGGAAAGTACAAGCAACAGAAAGTTTGACTCCAGACTGGAAGGGAGAAGGGGCTGGTTTACAATCTTCCATGTGAAAGCGACAAAGAAGGTCACAAGCATACTTAGACTGGGAAAAAAATATTCATTTGTTGGTTTGAAAGACTTAGAGACCAAGAAAATAATGCAAATGTCCTAAGTCTGACATTTCAAAATTTTGCTTAAGACTAGATTTCACATGGGTTATAAGTTTAGGGTCACTTCCAGTAAGGATAAGATCATCAACATAAAAAACAAGTATGATGATATAGTTTCCTACTTTCTTGGTATAGAAATTGGGGTTTGAATGGCATCTAGAAAAACCAGTGTCAAGGAGAAATCTATCCATTTTTGCATACCAATCTCTAGGAGATTGGTTAAGCTCATATAAGGATTTATTAAGGAGACATACAAGGCTAGAGTTATCCTGAACATATCTAGGTGGTTGTTCCATGTAAATTTACTAGTGTAAATCACCATGTAAAAAGGTATACTTGACATCCATTTGATGGACCTCCCAGTTATGTAAGCTTGGAAGGGAAAGAACAAGGCAGATGGAATTCATTTTTGTGGCAGGAGCAAAGGTTTCATTGTAGTCAATCCCTCTAACTTGGGAAAAAACTTTGGCAACTAACCTTGCCTTAAGTCTTTCAACACTTCCATCTGATGCATACTTCGTTATATATATCCATTTACATCTGACAAGTTTTCTTCCTTTTGGAAGAGGAAAAAGATCCCAAGTATTGTTCGCCATTAAGGAACGATATTTTTCATCCATAGGTGCATCCCAATATGGATTTCATGAAGCTTCTGCAAAAGTTTCTGGATCATGATTCTCGAAAACTTGAGCCAAAACAGAAGAGGATCACTAAAACTGAGAACGTGTTCGACGTTGATCTCTAGGATCACCAGCTGCTTCACATGTTGAATGGACCCATCAAGGAAGAATTGGTGCTGGTGCAATTGGAGGAAGATGAGCAGACAGAGGTGGATTTTCATCCTCATTGTCATCATCATAAATTGGAGTTGGAAACCTGTTAAGGAAGTTGGAAGAAGAAGAAGAAGGTACAACCACCGAATCAGGCTCATAGGCCAAAGATGGCATGCCCACCAAGTTAGGGTTGCAGGCCAAAGATGGCATGCCCACCAAGTTAGGGTCGCAGGCCAAGATATTTCCATCAAATTTAACATCTCTTATAATGATTATATCATGTGAATGGGGTTGAAGAAGTCTATAACCTTTTACATCTTTAGAATATCCAACAAATATGCACTTTTCACTTTTAGGCTGCAACGCTTTCCATTTTTCATTTGGAATGTGAGCCCATGCTTCACAACCAAACACATGAAAGTGACTTACATCTAGTTTAATATTACTCCATGCTTATTCTGATGTTATACCTTGTAAAAATTTAGTAGGTGTGAAATTAACTATGTAATTTGCACAATTTATGGCCTCGGCCCAATATTGAAGACTTAGTCCATTAGATTGGATCATACAATTAGCCATTTCTTTTAAAGTATGGTTCTTTTGTTTAGCTACACCATTTTGTTGTGGTGTATATGGAACAACGTGATGTTGCTGGATTCCTTGTTCAGTGAAAAAAGTAGTGAACTTATTGTTAACATATTCTCCTCCATTGTCAGATCTTAACTTAATAATTTGATAACCAGATTATTTTTCAACAAGGCCCTTATAGGCCAAGAACATGTTAAATACTTCACTCTTAAGTTTTAGGAAGTAAAGCCAAGTGCGTTTGGAGTAGTCATCAATGAAAGTTAATAAATATTTGAAACCAGAAAAGGAAGCATATGGAAGAGGGCCATACAAGTCACTATGCACAAGCCCCAAGGGAACCGAGGCGTGCCAAGAGGCACATTTGTAAAAACTATCGCGATGATGTTTTTCGAGTACACAACCAGAACAAACACCATCCTTGCAAGATACCATCGGAAGACCAGCCACCATATTGTATTTACATAGTTGTTGCAATGAACGATAATTTAAGTGACCAAATCTCTCATGCCAAAGTTTGCTCAGTTTATCACTATGAGCAACAAAAACTTAACGAAAAGGTGATGACTCAAAGTTGTTAAATTTGTACAACCTGGTAATATCATCAACAGTTCTAGTAACAAGGACATTTTGAGGATTTTTAAAATCCTTGATTACAACTTGGTGAAGTGTAAACCTCACAGTTTTACCTTCACCTGAATGAGTAATTTGATAGACTGATAAAAAATTGTGGGAAATTTTTGGAACACATAGTACATCACTAAAATGACCATTTTCTACTGGAATTGTTCTAGATCCTACAATGCTTAAAGATCTATCATCACCAACAAAAAATTATTTGGTGTTACATTCATGCATAGTAGAAAATATGGATTGATCCTTAGCCATATGGTAATATGCTCCAGAATCAATGAGCCATTCAATTGAAGTAGAAGAAGAAGATGCAGTATAAAAGTAACCAGAAGCACAAAGTTCATGTCCATGAGAGAGATTCTGAAGATGAATCTAGGCTGATATGGTGCTTCTTCATTGATGCTTCTAAGGCTACCATCTTCTTAAAACACTTAGATTCATCATGATTATATTTTCCACAAAAACTGCAATGATGCTCAGTCTTCTTTCCTTTTGGCTTGGATCCTTTGTCTTTTTTTAAAGAAGGAGCTGACTCAGAGGGTTTGTGACCCTTGTTTTTCGGCTTATTATTGCAAAAGTTATGTTTCTTGGGAGGCTTGGGCTTTTCTTTCTGTTGGGACCATAAGGCTTTCCTAGATGTATCTGTATTTTTAATTATTCCAAGATGAATGAGCTTATCTAGCTCTCTAATTAACGAATCACAAAGTGATTCAAGATTAGGCTCTTGATAGCTAGTTGTAGTCAAGGATTCTTTCATGGAGTAGAATGTAGATACAAAAATATAATATGCAGGTCCAAGTTTGGAAAGAATATGATAAATACATTGTTTGTCTTCTTTCTTAATATTGCATTATGTACATAAGAGTCTAAGAGTTTTATACTTAGATAAATAGTATTGAATGCATGAAAAATTATTTGGATTCAAGGAAATCAACTCATTCTCAAATTGATGACCCCAAATTTCATTATGTTTACCAAACAAAGATTTCAAATTTTTTCGAGCTATATGAGGTTCATCAATTCCATATATGTGGAATCATAAATCAGTAGAGATTGACATCCCAATCAATCCATGAGCTTCATCACATCTATTTGTCAATTTAATTTTCTTATCATCATTAGTGGGTTCTGTTTCTTTCATTGAGGTTATCCTGAAAATTCTCCTACAGCACAGAACATCCTCCATACGATATTTCCATGAGAAATAGTTAGAACTTGTAAGTATAATATCATAAGGCGTGGCCATATTGTAAAATAATGACTGGAAAAACAAAAACTAACTATCTGGATGCAAAGAGCTCGAAAAAATATGCGATTTTAAGAAAACGACACTGAAAAATGATTATTGATGATAAAGTTATGCTTGATCAAATAAAATGTTGAATATGTCCCCAATAGTGATGTGGAATATATTAACTTGACCAACTAAAAAAAGAACCCCCCTCTTCTCAAGATCAACCTTTGACAATCACTTTATAATAAAGTTGTTTTTAAGTGAATCACTTTTGTAGAATAAGTGATGTTCACTTTTACAAGAATGTTACTTTAAATAGTGCGGCAATAAATTAAAAGACTTAAGTGACTCACTTTTTATTTTATTTTATTTAAATGAGATGCACTTTTACGATAAAGTAACTTGAAAATAGAAATTGCATGCAATAAAAAGTAGCTTAATAAGACTTGAACTTATGACCTATTAAGGAATAAAGTAACTTTGGACCAAGTGAGCTAAGTTTAAAAGGTACGTAAAATAATGGAAAGAGGAAGGAGGATTTNCTCCATGCTTTCCTTTTTTTTCTGCCAAAAAAAAAAAAAGCAAAAAAAAAAAAACTTTTTACACACAATGGGGTTAGATCTTGGTTAGCTTACTAGGAATGTCTACGTTTTCAATTTTTGTCATTGTTTCTAGTTTTTCGTGATTGCACAAGGTGCACGAGAAAGAGCATACGTAGCCAAGAAGACAAGAAAAAAAAACTTTCCCTTACTGTTTTTGATTCACCGCAATCGCGCAAGGTGCACGGAAAAAAGCATATGCAACTAGGGAAGGCAACATTCCGAGACTAAAATAGTAAATATCTAATAATAAAACTGATAAAATATGAGAGTTTAAAAAAAAATAAAACAAATCCGTCACTGTAACATTATACCTTCAAATTTGCTGAAATGGGTGTTTTTGGAACAAACAGAAACAATTTTCAATGAAATGAAAACTATTTCCCACTGGAAATGGTGCTTTGGACACAATGGAACAACTTCCACAGGCCACAAATGCATAGAAACTTTACAACTAGAAACCCTTTCAATGTTTCGGCAGCATTGGCTCCATATCTTGATCAAAACCGAAAGCTGCTCATCATAAACGCTCTGATACCATGTTCGGGTACATAGGATACTCCCAAAAGACTGAACACCTTGAGCAACTGCTTCACACAAATAGATCACAGATCAACAAATTGATGTTCGTTACGTGGTTAAAACCCTTGAGAGGGAAATGGTCCATGGCCCCAGCCAAATAGCTACTTGGAGCAATTTATTATGCAAAATAAATAAATTTACATATGAGCTTCTCATAATCGATCAACTAGCCAAGGACTCTCTATGCTCTTTAAATAGAGATCATGGACCAATCGGCTGTTAAGCCATGGATCAATGGTAGGTATGATCTAAGAGAGGTTGAAACATCGAATCTCTCTATGTCTAGAACATATCATGACCGTCGAATTAGAATATTTACAAATGCATACTAAATCATACTAAAAAAACAAACTTTTACCCAATAGATATATTACACAAGTTGATCTTAACTAAATCCTAAGTGTCTAAATATCCTAACATGGAGTGAGCTGAATTCTTCTTTCATGGTTGTTTTCCATATTGTATTATGTGCTACATCTTCATATGTATTTTGATTTGATTCAACCATCAAATAGCACTTCTCAACAAATAGAGGATCTTTCACACAAAGGGCACTCTCAAATTGAGATCTAGTCCTCCTAGTGTCATTAGGATTTTCAGCTAGTTCTCGAGCTGCATGAATGGTCTTTTCTGCCCATTTTGGTCTTATAAGAATTTTAGGATCTGCAATCAAATCATCATTATCATACAAATAAAAACCAACAAACTCATTAGTCTATCCACTTACAATCAATGGATTTGGTGGTGAACAAGACTCTCCAACTTCAACTAAACTTTCTCTTCCTGGAAATGAACACTTCATTCAATCAAATATTTGTTAGTGCTAAATTTAATCCTCTTGCACCCTTTTGAATCTTCATAATACTCAACAAATAGGAACTCTTGGATTTGGGGTTGCAAATCCTTCCTCTTTCCAGTTGGAATTCTAGCCCAATCCTTTGAGCCAAAAATCCTAAAATAGGTCACATCTGGCTTGTGCCCACTCCAAGCTTCAAAAGGATTCATACCATCAATATTATTATGAGTAACCCTATTCTATATGAAGGATTCATAGTTTATATCCTCAACCCAAAACTTTGGCAGCAAATTATTAGCCTCCAACATCCAGGTTTCCATCTCCTTTAGTGATCTGTTCTTTTTCTCAGTAACACCATTTTGTTGTGGTGTGTAAGGGATTGAATGCTGCATTTGAATACCTGTATCTTTGCAATACTAAATGAAATCAGACTTGACATAATCACCACCATTAGGGCTCTTGAGTTTCCTCCTAGACTGGTTTTCAATCAAGGCTCTAAAGACTTTGAAGATTTCAAAAACTTCAAACTTATGCTTTAGGAAGTAAACCCAACAATACCTAGAAAAGTAATATATGAAGATCAGTGCATATTTGTATTGACTCATGGACATATGAGGGAATGGACTAGAAATGACACTGTGGATCAGCTCAAGAGGTGCATAAGTTCTCTCATGAATAGCTTTCTCATACTTGTGCTCTGGGTGTTTTCCTAGGATACAACCATGACATACTCCTTTAGAAAAATTAATCTTTGGTAACCCTATGACCATATTTTTTTCACTCAAATAAAAAACATACTTGTAGTGAAGATGGCCAAATATTTCATGCCAAATATTGATTTCTTCATTAGCATGAATCAGAAGAACAGAGGGGTTTCAGTAAGGTAGAAAATGGGAAAACTTATATACCTTCGAAGTGTCATCAAAAACACATTTTTCTATGACTTTACCATTCTAAATCTCAGTGATTTCAACATCATCAAGGGAGAAGACCTTCTTTGGAGACCCATTATGAGTCATCTAATACACTGACAAGATATTGGAAGCAAGGCTTGGAACATACAACACATTATTGAAACTACCATGGTCAAGATCAATCCTACCCTTCCCCAAATTTTTAGTGAGAGAGTCATCTCCCAACACTATTGGTGGACCTTTCGACATGTCAAGAGATGAGAATATCTCTTTTGTTGAAACCATATGTCTAGAAGCTCCATATTATATGATCAATCTTGGTGAGCTTGATGTGCCAGCAACCAAGGCATGTACTCTCTCTTTTTCCTCTGAATTTGATCCTTCTTCCCTCTTCTTTGAGCAATCAGGAAGGGTGATGTTAGTATTATCCAAGAGTTGGGTCAACATGTCAATTTTCTTCTTCATACAAGAGATCTCAGGATGATATCCCTTACTGCAGTATGCGCACTTGCTCATTTCTCCTTTGTTCTTCTTCTTCTAGGAGTTTTTCTTGGAACCTTGGGGATCCTATTGAGACTTTTTTTTGTCTCTCTTTTGCTCAAGGTGATTTTTAGATTTTTTCTTGCTTTTTGAATCCACCCTTGAATCTCCAGCAACCAAATCTTGGTCTTTGGAAAGTTTGATGGTGCCCATCATCACCAACTTATCTTGCTCTTGTGTGAGGGATTCCGTGAACGCTGCAAGATTAGGCATCTTCTAGGATCGAGATGTCAACTTGTTGGCATGGAAGGTTGAAACAAAAACTGAGTAGTCATGACCAAGCTTAGAGAGTATGTCCAAGACTAGTTTCTCTTCCTTCTTATAGATCCCACATTCTTTCAACTGCAAAAACAAGGGCCTTAGACTTGGAAAAGTAGAGTTGGAATGATTTCAAGCTACTAGGACTGAAGGAGATCAAAACATTCTTGATTTCATGTCCTCTCATCTCATCTATCTTTCCAAAAATCTCTTTTAGCTTCTCCCACACTTCACTAGGTGATGTCAATCCATCAAGATGGAAGCACTAGTGGAAAATGAGAGATTAGTAACCAGGAGACCAAAAATTTTGGTCACCATAGTTTTTTTCAAGGGATAAATGACCAAAATTGATAAAATTAATTGAGCCAACTAAAAAAGGCCAAGATAAGTGACCACTTTTGGTCATAGGATAAAAACCAACTAAAAACAACCAAGATAAATGACCAAATTTGGTCACGGGATTTTTAGACTAAAAATGAGAACATAACAATTGGTCCTTTATTTGGTTATTTTTAGATGTCACTCCGACAATGGAAAAAATTACAAATTTGGTAATGAATTTGTACATTTTACTAAATTCTAACACTGCAGATGGATTCCACCATGCATGTCAATAGTCGTCCCAACTTTACACTCTCATCTCTGGTTGCCATTCTTTTCATTATCTTTGAAAATGTAGTTTTTTTCTAAGATCTACAGATATAAACTGTGAATATTAGATGTCTTACCATGTGGTCGAAAACAAATCCATGCAGTCTTCAATGTCTTAATTCTGGCCAAGCTACTGGTTGTTTTATCTTTTCATAGCTCCACTATTACATTTATAATCTCAGCAAGCCCATTGAAGAAGTTAACCCCCTAGTCCGAATAGATATGCACACCACATAATGTTGCATGTAGGTTTCAAAAAGAAAGATAACACAATTAGAAGAGTTTATTCCATCTATACAGAACCTACATTTGTTAGGAAATTGCTACGACTTACATAACATAAGCACACCCATTTGTTGTTATTGTCTACACTAACACTCACAATTTATATGAATTTTCATTTGTAACTACTCCCTATCCATGAAGAGAAGAATTTTTGTTTTCAAAATACATTCTTTAAATTGTAAAATGTTACATGGTACCAGTGATTTTTTTCACTAAGTTAGTGTTTTCTGTGTGACTACCCCTTGTTGTTAGTATTCATCCAAATCTACACTATCTATTCTCATCTTGGGTTGATATCTATTTGTTGGTAATTGTTATAGGTCCAGTGATAAATATACAAATATATAGTGCTCCGTACTATGTATACATTTTTCCCAACTCAACACTATAGAACTACTGTCTTGCGATAACCTTTCTATGGAAATTTCTAAGAAACTAACAACAAAGACACATTTCACACAATATTAGATGTACTTTATTTTCAATCGACCTTCACTTGTAAATTTTTAGGCCTGTTTTCATAGAAAAGACAACTTACCTGTAACTACAAATATCCATCCCAAAGGCCTATAGGCTAAAATAACAATTTGTCTCAATAACCTAGTAAGGACGAGGGGACTGTAGTTGAACCTTTTCTTTGGCCTCTTTATGTTTGGAGCAAAATAGTTTATTTGGTTTTAACTTTCCATGTTCCTTTTCTTTGACCATTGGCCTTTTTTGCAGCTGAGTAATTACTCATAAACGGAGGGAGTGCTATATTACAAGCCACACTTTGACCAACTTTTCCATCATGTTGAGAGTGTCGTTAGTTAATTGTTGTGTGAATTATTTGACTTGCAAATAATCCTCTGTTTTATTATCGAGTGTTATAAAGAGGGGACTTTTTTACCTCTATTTTCGGTCGGTTTTACTAGTTTCTTGTAATGAATCTTCACAAAATTTTCAAAACATTCAAATACACTGCTAGATATTATAGAGTGTGGATGTTTGGGGGTTTTACTATCACATGATTTCATTTATGAGCTTAAAATTTCCCAACAAACAACATAAATTATAGATTTTGTAGATTAAATTCACCAAATTTCGGCAGAAAATCAGCCTGAAAGTCATAAAGTCCCTAGTTAGACAGCTCCTTTGATTACGAGTTGTTTGAAAAATAAATAATAAATAAATAGAAAAACAAATAATTTTAATTATTTAATTAATATATTGATGGGGACTTGTTAGCTATATTTTCTGACGTAGCCAACTAACAAGAATCAACGCACACAAGTTGCTTACTACAACTTCCGGTGTGTTTGGATTAGTTGATCCTCGTAGGTTGTGGTCTTGTTACCATCTAAGTTTTACTCTCTTAAGGAGAGTTCTACCAATTAAAATTAGAAAAATGTTTCCTAAATTAACTAACAAACTAAATACTAAACTAAATTTTAATAAAGACAACTAAATTAAAACAAACTACTTACCTATAAACTATGCTAATATATAAAATGAAATATCTATTTAACTATTACTAAATTAAAATTTGCTCTATTTAACTATTACTAAAATAAAATTACAATTTGTATCTAACTATAATTTGATCTCTTAAGGAGAGTCTCTCAATGAGATTTTAATGATTCATAAATAATAAACTATTTGACAAAAAAATTAAATTTAACTAAGATGAAAATTTCAATATGTGGAAATGCATAGATTTCATAGCTACTAAAACACACAGATTTAGAAGTTGCCAACCTGTACCTTTTCACTATGAAATAAAACTTAAAATATAACTTGAAAACTAACTATACCTAATCTATTTTCTAAACTATCCTGCACAGGAGCGTGATTAATTTATATGAGTATGACGTATGAGAAGTATGATTTGATTACAGTATATTAAAATACAATGTAATTCTTTAAGCACATAAACCTTTCAAAAACCAAGCAATTCACAAAGTAACTACTGATCTATTTCAAATTTCTCATTACGTCAGACTTGAGACTATTCCAGACAATCAAATATAATAAAATTAGACACTCTAGACAGATAAACATAAAAGTTTTAAGTGCCAGAATGAAAAATAGAAACTATATTTGAATTTTATTCAAATGACTGAGGAAGAACAATAAAATGCAATCTTACTGAAACAGTTTGAATAAGTCTTGGAACAATACTCATAGTGATCCCTAGTTATAAAACTCTCTGAATGAAAATTACAAATCTGCTTACATGTCCAGAGATCACTTCTGGTAGAATCTCTCTCTCCCTACTCTCACAAACACATGGAAAAAAGAGAAAAATAGAGCATAGAAAGGTAACTTTTCATCATCCATGTCGAGAGATTTTCCCCACCCTCCTATAGCATCATGCTATTGTTTAAATAGTCCATGAAAACAAATGGAATTCAAACTAACTTCCTTGCTAGCCGCAACTGAAAAATACATGTCCAAGGAACCTAGCAAATCTCCCAAATACTTCAAATTTTGAGGAAAATGGCTTACATTTCTACTAAATCAGTCTTTTCTGCAAAAAACCCACATCTCAAAATTTTGATTTTCACCTTATTAAGCTCCCATTTTGCTTCTTAAAATTGCCTCCTTCCCAGGTGCACGGATGGAGCAACAAGTCCTGCATTATTCCCGTTCCTGTTAGATGAGCTATGTGTACTGTTTGATGAGTCATCTTCCATGAAAGGGTTGTATCACAACTTCATCACTTCAGCTCTCAAATATTTTCTTCCACATAATTTTAAGTTGCTCGTGATCTCTGCCCTCTTCCAAAAAATGATTTCCTCTCAACTCCATTCTCTCTATTGAACTTGCAAAATAAGAAAGAAAGAAAATGGAAGAATTATTGTGAAACATGATGTGATAGATAAAAAAAATTCTACAAAATATTAAAGGATATGATAAATAACAAGAAAAGCATAAATATTCTCCTTTCACTCCACCCATTTAATATGATCAGTAAACTAGTGATTACGAGTAAAAGCATCTAAATTCATTGATAGCATACATATTTAAACTTGGATCGAATGATTTTATAAAATTAGTAGAGCTTGTAAATTCAGGTGTGTCTATGGAGTGACGATGTTCCTTTAACTGGGCAGGTGAATCAGCTTCATTGCATTTATAATCATGTTAAAACTGCCTCAGTAACCAATTACTCCGCTTGGTAGTTTTCAATGATCTCGGCTTATTGAGTAACAACTTGTTGGAGAATTCTTTATTTCTCAAGCTATCTTCGGCATTTTAGTTGATTGAAATATCTCATTCCAAATATCAGTTGTTTTTTGCAATGAATACATGTTATCCTTTTCTCTCGACAAGTAGTGATTCTTTCCTGGTGTTACTCCACTTGACTTCATCCTTTTAATTGTGCCATATTAGCTCTCACAGTCAAATCTTTGTTGATATTTTGATGGGCTGGTGTGGAATCCATCAAAGGATGAAATTTGGTTTAATTCTTTCTTCTAGATATGTGGTGATTTAATGTATAAGAAAAACACAACACTTTCCTTCAATTTCTGCGGGCAGTTGAATCGGTTTTGATTTCTTTAAAGTTAAACCTGGCCAATTCATATCCTTTCTCGATCTCTTCGAGTTTATTTGATGAGTAATAGCTGCCCGAAATATATGCACAATATTTGTGCTAATTGCCCAATAAAATGTGATGTCATGGTGTATCAGTATGAGTAACCTAGGATCTTCAAAATATTTAATTACATTAATTCCTTCGAGGCAAAGGGAGCAATCTTTTCATCATAGTTGTTGCAGTATATTTGGGTTTCTCTTAAATGAGCATGGACATGTTTCTCTTCGACAATTAAGACGTGTTATTCCTCATCTAGCAGCCTGATTTCCTTTTGGCTCAACTTTAATGTAAAATTCTTTATCATTCATTTCTAGTGATTCCTCTTCATATGGTAATGTGTCCTCATTTTTTACCCTAAACACAGGAAAATTGAGTACATTGGCAGCCACAAAATTCACTTGATGAGCCTTTCGTATTTTAGTCAATTTCCAATGCAGTAAATTCTTGTAAAAGAAAAGAGTTTAAAATATAATGTAATTCTTTTTAATTGGAAAAAGATAAAACCAAAAGAGAAAAATATACTTTATCTCTTAAATTATCCAATACATATTGGAAGGCTAAATTTTTATTGAAAATATACACTCACGTAGAGTGGGTAAAATATATTTGAAGAGACTAAATACAATTCAGTTTTAGCAATACAATATTTGGATATAAGATTAATTTTGATAATTCATTATGTTATTTTGTTTATAACTCCTTAAGAAAAGTGGAAAAATTCAAATCCTCTAACTTTCCCATAAGTTAGTTATATAGAATGTATTTAAAATAAACTTTATGGCTTAGTTAAAAATGAAAGTTATTTATTTATTTTCCATATTTATTTATATGAGTGTAAAACAAAAATAAATATAAATGAACACTAAAATTTCCTTTTTCAATTTTGGATTTTTGTTACATAATGAAGATAATAACACATTTGAATGTGAGATTATTAATTAACTATTTATAAATAATGACTATATAGTTAATAATAATTAATATGTTCAGTCATCATTATAAAGAAATTTTAGATCAATCACTTAAATTCAAATCCAATTGTTTGATTTCATGAACACTTTCAAAATGTAGATCAAAATCATCAAATATAAATGATCAATCAATTTATTAAGATTGACCAAAAATGTTTATTATTGTTTTCAAAACCTCAAAAGTGGGAAGATTGTCAAAATATGAATTTGATCCAATGTTGTTGCAATGAGACATGAAATCAAATCATCTAAGGTAGTATATATCATGCAAGCATTGATTGAGGAACCAAGAATTCAAGAGAGTCAAGCGATAAAAATCACCAAACCTTTAAGCCTTGTAGGATATGTTAAAGATCAACCAAGAAGCACAAGGACTTAAATCACACCAATAAGTTAAGCTGGCAAATCTCTTATCTCAAGAAAGTCAAGCCAAAAGAGAATGTACCAAAAAGTTGAAGGATCAAAAGAAATAAAGTTGTGAAATCATTAAATAATTCAAACAAAAATAAAATGAAAACTAAGGCTACAAATTTACAAAATTCTAATGGGGGCCCCTTCATTTTGCAAAATGAAGGGGTCTTATTGGGAGGCCCAAGAGGACCATTGTTCACATGACCACACCACAATCACATGACCACCAGGTTAAGGTACACCTCACAGTTTAGAAACAATATAATCGCCTCACCACCCAAGGGTCTGTCACGCATCTGGTTCTCTTCTGCCATCAAATTCCACATCATAAGTTCATCATATTAGCACTAAAATCCTAGAAACCCTAGTTTGAGTGTATTTTCCATTGGTTGTGTGTGGCTTCGTGTTGGTTATTCCTATCACAGGTTATCTTCTCAGCATGGTGGTTATTCAAATCTACTCCATTCGCAGTGAATTCTTCTGCTCCATGGATGCTTGCTATTTAGCTATTTGGTATTGTTGAATTTAAGTTTCATGTGGCGTGTTGTGCACATGAAGAGTGAAGAATTTCTCCCTTGAAACCCTAAAATTGTAAACACATATTCAAAAATCTTGAGAGTCATGACTCGGAATCATTTGAAGATTTTATTGTTGTGTGAGCCTTATAGGAGCTGCGTGGTAGTGTGTGCATGCAAATATTCCACCAGAACCCTAATCTATTGAAGACATTGCCTCTCTCTTACATAAGTATGCATGGAGATCTCTCTCTCAATTCTATGTGTGGGATAAATTAAATAATGGCTCAACATTAATTGAAAGTGATATATACTATGAAATAATACCAAGGATCTAGTGTTGGGTGAACACTACTTGCCCGTGAACACTGCTCTCTCCTTTTGAACATGGATCCCTCTTGATGATGATAAATGAATAGTATTTAAGCCTAAAAAAATCACCCGATGGCATTGGATACTCCATTTATATTGGAAGAGATACCCAAGAGTTGTGGGTGCCTCCTCCTCTCGATGTGAAGAATAGCTTGGTTGATTGCCTATTTGAAGCACTATTATCTTTGGAGTTGAAACCAGTAGGCATGCATGCTATCAACATCATAAGTTCATCATATCGGCACTGAAATTGCCAAGGGATTCCAATTTGTCACTGAATTTGAGGATTTGGGATGACATTGGTTCGATTCATAGAGAGTGAGTACAATTTGGTCTAATTTGATTTAGGGTTTCGTAAGTAAGGGTTTTCAACATGGTGGGTTTTGAAGAGATTTTGAGTTCAGATGGAGAGCAGGAGGAGGGCCCTCTTTTATGTTTCAGAGATGGCAGTGACAACAAGGACATCTTTCTTGATCAATTTCTTGAGTCCGAGGTACTTGCTGTAGATTCTGATGAGGTATTGGTCTGGTACTTTTCTAGTAGTAAAGTATTTCAAACCACTTGTCTATAATGTTTTACTTAAGTGTTAGTTTTTTTTGTTAGGGTAGATTCCCATTTTTTTGGTTAGGGTTACAGTGGCATTGATAATGGTTTGATATGGCGTGGAAAGCATTTGGTTGTTATGGCCCTGGAGGCCTGCTGCCGGTTATTAGAATGCATTTTGTGTTTATTGTTTGAAGAATAGCCTCAGATAAAATAGAATTAATTTTGGATTTACATCATCATATGGCTCATATTGTACCTCTTGGAATAATAGATCTCATGTAGCTAATATTCTAACTCTTGGAATAATAGAGCTCATGTAGATCGAATCCAAACATAGGACATTGATTAATTGGCCTATCTCGTTAGAGCAAAAAGCTATCTTATGGTTTCTTTTATTCTGATGGTCACTATTTTCCATGCTTTATTGATGAGTTTTTTAAAAAGAAAAATGCTTTTTATTTACTGAAATAATATAGTTAAAAGATGTGCATAGGCGTGCATGCTTAGCTGAATCTTAATAAAGAACCTTCATATTTTTTTAAATTCCAGATCATGATTACCTTGTTCTAGTATATCTTAGGGAGTATGGAGGTGTATCAAAGTTATTGGTTTGCAGTTTTATGTAACCTGCAATGTGATGTTATTTTCATTTATTCTACCTTTTCCTTTTTTTGTTTTATTCCTTCTTTATCACGGTGCTCTTGCATGGTCAAATAAGTTAATTTCTTATTGGTGATGCTTTGCCCCATCCTAATGTTGAAGAGTCTTATCCTTTTTTCTATGGTCTTATGGTGCATATCTCTTTGCACTAAGAGAAGCAAGGTGCTCTCGAACCTAGTATACTGGGGGAGATCCTGTCACATTAGTCATGTTATGGTAGCCAACGAACATAAATAAAAAATATTAAAAAATGAAAAATGAAAAATATAAATTCCATATCGACTTAAATAAATAAATAAATAAATAACTAGCATAGATTCATTTTAAACCCATATCTATCAAGTACTGAGAGGGATCCAAATAGTAAAAAAATTTACACCTCAAGAAATTGGATTCCTCTCAGTGCTTGATAGATCCGAGTTTAAAATGGATCGTATAATTGTCAAATTTCTCCTCCTCTCATAGAAAACATACATAGACAACATAGGCAACAAAGCAAGGTGATTCTAAGCCATAGCCTTTTGATTTTGGTTTACCTTGATAATTTCTCAAGATATGTCGTCATTATTGTTCCCCATTGAAGCCACCACAATAGCTATGATGTTGATGTGGATGGAAGCTATGGGAAATTGGTAGGTGCTTTAGTGGGAAGCAAAAGATAATACAAAATGGTGTTTGGATGCTCAAAAGTTATTGGATGGACTATAATTGATTAAGTGCATTATTCTGTAGTCTAAATGTTAATTCCCAACCGTTTCCTAAAGTCTTTATTGGGAACTTTTTCTTTGACATATATTGGTATTGGTTTTCTATGTGGCAGCTACGGCACAGCAATCCATGGAAAGCACTGAGCTGCATAGGATTAATGAAAACATATGCCCATATATAAGCCATTATATGTACATAGTACATACACGATCATATAAAGAAATAAACACTGAGCTGTATAGTATCAATGGAAATATATATACATCATTGGATTTTTAATATCTTTAATTTTTTAACATCTCACCCAGCTGTATAGTATCAATGGAAGTATATACACCATTGGGTTGAGCTTAGAGGTTTATAAGATGAATATGATACTAGAAAAATGGGGACACTTGACGATGATAACAATGGGTTGTCTTCTGTTTGTGACAGGGATATGATGTTCTGAAAGTAGTTTATTTTTATTTTTATTTTAATCTTTTAATTTTTTTATTTTTTGGTATCGCAAACTGCGAGTCGGTATGAATGTTATGGTGGATCTTATTTATTTTTTCTAGATTCTTACATTATTGACTCTAATCAAATTTGCATAGGAAGCATGAATTAAAAGATTTTCAGAAATTCTACAGTAGAATGTTCGGAAGGAACATTATTCATACTTGATCTGAATTGTTCTAGATGAAAGGTAACTTCTAAATTGAGCATCATGCCTGCAAGATAATTTTCTATTTCATTCTGAAATGTAGATATCGAAACTCGGTCACTCTTTCCTTCACTGATTAATGTAGATTGGATATTATTGACATGGATTTGAAACCTCAGCTACTGTGCACTATGTTTTGCACCAGATAATTATTCTTTCTTAAAACTCGAAAAGATTAGAAACCATGTTGCAAAAAGCATTATAATATCCTAATAACTAGTAAAATACATTTTCACTCATTTCAATGAAAATCATATTACATGGACAGATGATTTGAAAAAAAAATTTCCCAAACATTGCAAGCATGCATACTCCAAATTGTAGATAGTTCATTTGCAACTCTGAGTTGCATGTTGTGAAGCTACTATTATTATGCATGTTTTTTTATCAATCGAAGATATCAACCAATCCAAAGTATGAACCTTGGAGGACCTTGATCTAAAGCATCCCAAAGATCAGCAAGCTTGTTTATACATGATGATAACTCTCCACCCTATCAAAATGAAAGAAAAGGCACAAATTTGATGCACAACATAAACACTCAATACATTAAATTGATTTCCCACTCTCGAAACAAAATCATTTCATACATCTAAATTAAACAGACTTTACTCAGAAAATATTATTCAATGTAGAATTTACTTAGAAAATATTATTCAATGAAGAATTTACTAAAAAAATAGTATTAAATTGAAAACCATTTCAAACATATTCAAATCATTTCAATGTAATAAGATCACAAACCACATTAAAAAACCCCAATAAATGATAGAAACCTTGGACCCAGTAATCCAACAACCTTTAGTGTCAACATAATTAGGAGAAGCCAAGTTACTAAGGCCCTCATTCAATATGATACCAATAATGATGCAAGGAGATTTCTACTAAGGGACACTCTTGGTCCAAAACCATGCCCCAAGTGGAAGAGCTTATGGAGCTTGCTCCCAGGCATTGTAGGACACTCCCTGCCTCTGTTTAGAGCTCCACAATCCATGCCATATTACCTGCATCCTCCCACGATGCAACCCCCATGGCTCCCAAAAAAATGAAGAAAAAGGAAATTTCTTAAAATTTTATGTTTTGGACCTTTTGATCTTCATATTTCAATTAAATTATCATTTCAGAATAGTTGGAAGATAAGCCTATTTCATTCTATAAAACATAGGTACGTTTCCTATTATATGGTTTAAGAAATGGTTTACTTGCTTTAAATTATTTAGCACTCCTGCTGGTAGCTAAAAATGGTGTTTAAAGGAACAAGTCTTCGATGACTCTAGTGGTAATCAAATGGATGGAAGGATCCTTAGGAAAATATTGTTTTATGCCCCATTTCTGAGTAGGTCATGGCTTAAAGATGCAGTTTAGAGATCGGGATGGCCACTGTGCTCATTCTCTGCATGCCACTTTCTTTTAAATTTTTTCTTGTTCTTTCTCTTTATAACCTTTGTATAGCCTTTGTTTTCTAGATGAAGACTATGGTGAATGTTGTATAGGACTACTGTCAGGGATTAAGACTGATCTTGATATAAAACATTAATATTTTAAGCTCGTTAATGGTTATATGGATAGAACCTATGGGAAACATCTCTTGACTTTCATGGAGATCCTCCTGCATATTATGGAGATATATAACTCAATCTAAAAGAGACCTTTCTCTCTGTTTTTGTCTCATAAATCAAGAAATGCTTCCTAACATATACAAGATGTATTTTCTTATATGTTTTAACAACATCACCATTTTTTTCCTTCAGAAATAAAAGATGGTTGATGCTTGATTGATTAATAACTAATCTACCATCGATAACATTTATGAGTTCAAAATAATCTAGTATTCATCTACAAGTAGAACAAATATGTATGTTTCCATATAATTTACAACTAATTTGGAATTTTGCATATTTTTCATATAATTGCATTATAATAAATAAAAATATATATTATATAAAAAAATCTCTAGGGAGACTTTGCTCCCAAGATTTTATGAAAAATGCAACACCCGGTTATCACTACCACTCCCACACCTCTCCCACTCTCTGGAAACCTTCAGTACCACAAAAAGTTAGTTCAATTTAAATTTTAGGTTATTTCAATTTGAATTATAAACCAGTAGAAGCAAATCCAAAGCAAGCTCGGTGTGGCAGAGTGATCATGCAGAAGGAACTGTCCTTACACATTGCAATGGTGTGAACTATCCAGAAAACAACAAGTCATAACCTATTGAACTGAACCAAGCATGCGTACTTATTAGGACTCTCTTGATTTTATCACTGGGACTCACTAGAATTGAATCAAAACATTTACTTATAAATTTTAGGTTTGAGAAGTGATTCAATAGGAATTGGAAGATGCAAAAGATTTTGTAAGAATTGATGGGCCTAGATTCCATAATTTTAGAGAATCAGTTGGTACACAATAGAATATGTAAACATTAAAACTTATTATCCAATCTAGGACTTGGAAAATTAGAAACGAACCATATCACGATGGAACAGATGAGCAGGGTTTGTCAAAGAAAATATTTCGTTTAATTTTGTAATGGGAGAACAAGGGCTTAGTTGGAAAATGGTGGTGCTATTCTAGCCTACCAAATTTCGATCCCTAGAGACACTCACCCCAAGAATTTGGGGTCAGAGAAGAATGTTTTGATTCTAGCTCAAATCTGCAAAACAAAACTAGGTCATATTTGTCATGAGTGGAAGAGATTTTCACATTAGGAATAGTATTGTTATGAATCTTCTCAGCAACAAGAAAAGGACTGGTGCATTGATGGTATTTCCAATAACCATCAGGTTATAATGTAGGTTAGCAGCATGAAACATGCAGTTATAATGCACCAAAACCATGCACCTTTTAGCTGTTAGATTATGGTAGCTTAGGGGTATTTTTGCAGTGTTGGTGCCTAGCATGCAGAAGTGACCGAACAAGTTCTCTCTTTAATAACTTGACTTTATTAAAGTGATTTTTATAAATCTAAGTGGGTATTTTATTTTTTAATGAATAAAAGTAACTTTTATAGGGATGGGTCACTTAAGTGATTTAAGTGATCTCAATGAGAGATTAAGTCACAACCACTAGATAGTGAAGCAAAAGATTTATTTTTTTTCATTAATATTTATGGTTAGAGTAGTTATCCATTAGTGAGATTATAAAAGACATTCAAAGAGAGAAAGAGGTAGATGCATTGAGGAAGAGAGAAGAAAAGCTAAAGAAGAAAGATAACTAGCAGCAACAAGGGAACAAGTACCAACGGATTTTGTTGGCATGATTCGCATGAAACATTCAACATTTAATATAGAACCATACAATACAGATCTTGGAGCAGACCATACAGTGTTTAAGGATGGTCATACAACATAGTTAATGCACAGATGGTCATACAACATAGTTAATGCACAGATTTCAAGGCATTGTTTTGCACACAAATCAAGGCATTTAATGCTGTTATAAATTGTACAACACTGTACAGGAAGGTACAGGAGATTGGCACATGTTTCAAGTCGGTCAAACCCTGCAGAAAGTACAACCATAGGGGGCAGGTCAATTGGCAAGGTGTGCCTATTTTTCAGTAGTGTTTTTTGATCTTTCTTTGAAATCATTAGTCTATTGCAACTGGGAGTTCTGATGATATCAAGTATGCCCTAAAATAATTATCCCTGGATGGCCTCCTGTCCTGAAACCTAGAGCTTATTTATGCATGGTTTAGTTCATTTTTTCTTTATGCATACTATTTCTTATAGGAGCCGCTTTAGTGCTCCCACTTTGTATTGATATCATTGTAACTAGAAGTCCCTTTGACCTACTTTATTGATCACTTGTTGGACATTAATAAGTTTTTCTTATATTATCTTGTTTCTTTTTTCTTGTGACTTCCTTCTTCTATAATTATTTTTTAACTCTTTTCATGTCTATTCTTGTCTTTTCCTAGACCTTTCTATCTCTAAATTTCTGTCGGTGAATTGGCATCCTCTTTTTTTGTGTCCCATTTGTTTTTTACTGATTTCCTAGACCATTTATCTTGCTTTTTTTTTTTTTATGGATTTACAATTTTGCTTAGAAGTCATATTTGATTTTGTCAACAAAAAAATTGTAGGAAATATTGATTGCATCACCACCCCACATATGCTTAGTATGATTCTTCCCATAATTTTATTGATTTTTCATGTTTTTGAATGGGCAATTTGCTTCTAAAAACTTCACGACTATGCATATTTATTATATTCATTATTACCAAGTGGGAAAAAATTCGTTGATGCTTTTCAGATCAAAACATTACCTGTTTTGCAATAGGATTGCTCCTTTCAACCAGCCTTGGAGTTATTTTTGTTTTTATTTCACACAATTAGAGAGAATGAAAAATAATTTTCATTACAAATTTTTTGAGACAAATGCAAAACCTATTTCTTTGATTGTTGTAACTTGTAGCGACTTTCATTTGTAATTTGTATGCTTGTGAAATTTGATCATAAGAATCTCAGTAACCTTTAGCTTTAGTAGCTAATTGAAAATTATTTCATAATTAGTGTATCTTGCAATATCCCTTCTGCTTTTCTAACTTACAATTTGTAATCTTTAAGGGAAATATTTTGAGTTGAAAGGTTATATTGTTACACCACTATTATTCCATAAAACAGCTGAATTATATTTGTAAGGATCTCTATATATATATTAGACTCTCAATTTTCTGATAAGTTGCTTTTTTTGTATATAAGAAGAAGGTCTCTGGAGAAAACAAACTTCCAAAAAGTATTGGAGACTTGGGATTTCCAGCTAGAGAATGCAAGTAGCTTTGTTATAACTAGAAAATAAAATGTAATTCATAATTTTTGGAATGAGAAGAAACCATCCAATTAAGGGATCCATACAATAGTGTAAAATAATTACATATCAGAAAAATCATGTCCTTTTGTGGGAAATGTGGGATGGTAACAGATTGCAATAGTTAAGTATTTTTAGCTGGCCCTTTTGTTTTGCTTTATAGAATTTCAATTTTTGTGGCTTGTCTGATTGGGTAGCTGATTACTGTTAATGCTACCCCATTCGTTCATGCTTTGCTAGGTTCCAGTGGCCGATTGATGGAATTCCAAACTATTCGTTAGGGTTTTGCATGCTAATGTATGTTATATGTGGTAATCCACTGTAGGGATGTAGTATGTTGGTCTGGAATTCTCCAGAGGCATAGCAATGCGTGAAACTGGAGAAGGATTGCAAGAAAATATGTGTTGGATAAGTTTTTATAAGATGAGACTTATCATCCAAGCATTTGGAATATTTGTAGTAAGAATAACATAGAAGAAAAGAGATTGGAAGTTGTTACTGTATTTATTTCATGTGTAATGTATTCATGCTAATTCTTTTTCATCTCTATACATTAAATTTCCCTACACATTGTTATGAAAACCTAGTCATCCAACTGTCTTATGCATTGTTTCATGTTAATTCTTTCCTATCTCTATGTGTCGAATTTCCCTACACATTGTTGTGAAATGTTAGTCATCTAACTGTCTTATGCATCATTTCCCAAGTCTGCTATCATGTGTAAATAGTAGTTGTTCTTGAAACGATCTAGAGATAATATAAACGAGATGCAACAAAAGAAATGAGTTGTGTTTTTGAAGTGGAAGATTTTTATTTTGACGAAGCTTTTAGAAATGTTTATATTTTGAGAGTTGTTTCTGTTAAAAATTTGAGTTTGTATATATTGTATCTGCATTGTAATCTCTTTTGTGTTTTCCCAGTGATACATTCTATAAAATGTTTTTAATGAGAAAATTTACGAGTGAGAAAAATTAGGAGTCACAACGTTGAGTTTCCAAAAGGTTGGGCATTATTGGTGCAACGTATTTTTCAAATTTATTTTTGGCATTGGGGATTTGTGCGGTTAGCTGTTTTAAAAATCTATATTTGTAAAAGATAAAATTTTGAAATAAAAGATGCATTATAGTGAATCAATGAAGCAAAGGAAGATAGAACTCCATTTTTTAATCATAGAAAGAACTCTGTTTTGTTTGAAGAAAGATTGAATGATCTACAAGCTTAAGGAAAAATGACTCCTTTGTCAACTGACAGTGCAGCTCACAAATCAAGCCAACTTTATTTCAGTTCTAGATTCGATTATTTGAGTTTTCAAATGATTAATGACCCAACCAAATTTCTAGATAAGAAGATCATGACAATGTAGAAACATGCCAGTTCTTTTTTAGTGTTTTGATAGTGTGTTGATAATAAGGCCCTAACACCTCACTTCCCCATTATGTGACATTTAAGGGAGTTGTATTGGACATGTTTCCTTGAAACAGGTCTGGCTTGAGAAATTGAAGATTCAATGGCTAAGAGACTTAGGAAAACATGTCCTAAGTGTTAGGCATGTGTGAACCAAAGTTTCCTTAATAAACCTTGGAAGATTGTATTATTGTCATATTTGATTTTTTTAAAATTTTTATAGCTTAATACATAGATTAAAGTTTTTGGTTATTGGGTTTTTCATTTTGTCTCTTCTTAGCCATAGCAAAAAAAATATTGTCTCCCACGTTCTCATGGACCAAAAACAACTTTGTTCTTTTACTGAGTTGAGTCAAACTCGCCAGTAGTGGGTGGAATTTCAAGCAACAAGTAGATTTGCCAAGAGTAAATAAAAAACACTCATTTTGATCATTTTCTTATATCAAGTTTTTTTTCCGAGACCAAGTCCGATTGTAACATTGGTCTTATCGATTTGTTCATCAGCTTGAGCTTTTCAACATTGTTCTCGACTTGTAATTCAATCATTTTCAGCTTGTTTCACTCAAAACATTAGCCTTCCAGAAAGATAATCTAAGATCTTTTCAGAGATTGGAGTTTATTTTGAATGCATTGTTTTAATCTTATTATTTCTTGAGGTTTTAATCTTATTATTTCAGCATGAGCATGAAGCAGGCCATAATAGTGTTTTTGTGAGCCACATCCACATGTCCATACTAACAGTGAATAAAGTGAACCACTTATACTATGAAACGAGAACTTTATACTAAGAACGAGAACTCTAGGCATAAAAATGTTGATTTTTGCAAAAAAAACACCAAAAACACCCGCCAATAGAAAAGTGTTGATACGAGTATATAGGTTTTTTTTTCAGGGTTAAAAATAGAGCCATGCCTAAACATGACATACTGTTGTTTACAAAAACTTTAAAATCAACCCCTAAATTGGAAAACGATTTTTTTCTCCAAAAAATAAATTATAACTTTTTTGAAAGTTGCACATTAAACAAACAAAAATATTTCATAAATAATTTCACCACTCTAGCCATATAAAATCAAAGAAATTATGATGTGATTCATAATGGAATCATATATTAGACCATACAAGAACACATGATTCATATAAATATTCAAAATATCCTTAAGAGTTTCAATTACAAACATCATACTAATAAAAAAAAAATCTAAAATGTTAATTCTGAGGATTTGTAGTTCTGATTATTTTTAATTTTTAATTTTTATTCTTTTAACCTACTTCAATGCCATCTAGCCCCCCTAAACCCTCTAACCCACCCTAAATTATAATTAAAAATAAATTTGAACCCCCCTATCCCCCTTAACCCCTCCACAACAATACATTTAAAAAAAATATGAAAACATATAAAACACCCTTCCCCTAACCTCTCTACAACAATAATTTTTTTTGTTTTTATATATGTATAGATTTTTGAGGTGTGTGACAACTTATTCAACTAATTGTAAAAGAACTATATAAATTAAAATGTGTCAATAAATTTAAAGTTATTGTATAAATATCTAAATTGCATACATGTAAACTATATAATTGAAAAATATTAAACACATTAATAAATAATAAGTCTTTTTTTATTGTTAAAAAGTAATATCATAAATTTTTTATACATTCCTCTCCCTTAATATTTGCTTCTTCAATATATACAATCCTATAAATATATTGTTATGTTGTTTCAAATATTTGTTATATTTTTGTTATTATGTTAAAAATATAGTTTTCAAAAACATTTAAAAGTATAATTTTATATATAAAAAATATTAATTCAGGTAAGTTTTCTAAAACAAATTTGTTTTTTTTTTAAACCAACATTTAGCAAAAATATTAATATTACAACAAAACTATTGGTTGATAAGTATTCACTCTTATTTTTAAATATTACCCTTGCTCACCTTAAGAAAAATACTAGAGTATTTGTAAGAATCTTGATTTGCCTCAATCAAGGAGTACAATATATAAACAATTACAACAAACTATATTTTTATAAAATTCAATACATGTTTCTTTTATAGTACCTGTTTAGGAAACCAACAAGAAGCATAAATTTAAATATTATTGAGAAAGCAATTAGAAGTTTAAATATTATAGATAATACAGTCTAATTACCTTAATAAAGAGCATAAATTTAAATATTATTGATAAAGCAATTAGAAGTTTAAATATTATAGATAATACGGTCCGATTAACTCAATAAAGAGCATAAATTTAAATATTATAGATAATACGGTCTGATTAACTCAATAAAGAGCATAAATTTAAATATTATTAGTAAGCCACTTGGAAAATATGTATGTTTTCTCTCCTACAAAAGGGATTGGGCAGCTAACCATGATTAACACTTGATTGCCATTGTAAGTTGTGAGTTTAATTTTTTAATTAAATCGAAGTTGATAAATAATAGTCGGTAGGGGGCTTGAGTGGCATTGTAAGTCATAAGTTTAGTTTTAAAAAAAGTTAATAGTTGGCAGAGTTGAAAATTTAATTCCACTGCTTTGGTATACTGCTGGAAATTATATTCTAATTTCTACTTCTTTGAGCTGAATAGCTTCTTCATACTAAAAAAAAAAAAAAATAATTGTTCTATTTTATCAGGATTGCATGGCATCCATGGCGGGCCCCATCCTCTCACCCACCGCAAGCCTCCTCCCCTCTACTTCCCTCTTCTACCTCCTCCGTTGTCGTAGGGGAACACCGCTCTCTTGGCCAACAAAGAGCCGCTCTTCAATGGCGATGCGATTCTGAGAATCACACCACTACTGAAGAGTGGCTATTTTCTAGCCAAGAGAGCAATGAATATCAAAAATATTCCCGTAATCCGGCTTGGTTGTATCAACTACTTTGGTATACTAGTGGAAATTATATTCTAATTTTTGCTTCTTTGAGCTGAATAGCTGCTTCATACTAAATATAAATAAAAAATAATTATTCTATTTTATTGGCAAATAAAACATTCTAATGGCGGATTGCATGGTAGCCCCTCTTCCGCTCATCCTTCTCCCCCTTCCATCCTCCTCCGCTTCCCTCTTCTTCCTCCTCCGCAACAACACCTGTAAACACCACCTCTAGCAAGCAGGCTAAATAAACCAACCTGCCTACCTGGAATCCCTATAGTAAGAGCAAGCGAGAAAAATCCCTGGAAATATATATTGGCCATCTAGGCTCACTATCCAACAAGCTCCCCATCCTTATCCTTGCACTCACCCCACCCCAACTATAAAGCTAAAAATCCAGCAAGCAGCTGATGGTTTCAGCTTTTTTCACTTTGACCAGGCAGGTTCTTCATACTAGAGCAGCATCATGTGATTTTGTAAAGTCTTGAAATTTAGTTGTTCAAGCGGTGAAAGGAATTGGTTAAATCCTGCCACCAATTATGGAGAAACGTCATGAAATATCATTCTTAAATAATAAATACCTCATTTAAGTGCCCAAATAGGACCTTGGACCTCATAAAAATTATATAAATACAAAAATATTGGATGAGAGTATTTGAAAAGATCTGGTCCACTGAAACTTCTTGCCTACCCCCAACGGGTGGTTCTGAAGATGACATAAGCGGATCCACTAAAATAAATGCGGTAACTATTTTGCATTATATTATATTCTAATTTTTTATCACTCAGTAAATAAAATTATCTTGCCTCCTCTAGAATACTAATCAGTTTAAAGAATAAAATTGAATCAATGCCTTTGGTGTTTGAATGTCTGTGTCCACCCACCCACTTTTGTTTCCCAAAGTTGATAGGTAGGTGCGCATTGGATAAACTAAATGGTGGAGTAAATTAGGCGTATTGGATAATCCAAACTGAATGGGGTAATTCTTATTTATTTGTGAATGCGGTCTGGAGAATGATGGGTACGAAAACTATAGGTACGTGAGCTGCAATCAAGTAAGAATCTAGGGCTTGAGATGAGTGGGAATGCCGTGGATTCTTTCTCGATATTAAAATGTGGAGTTGGTAATTATTTTATTGTAAGATGTAACCAAGTCACTCAATCAAAGTCAATCCTGTAATACCTATACTCGAAGCACCCACCCTACCTCTGCAGTAAATGCACCCATGCCATTTGTGTATCTAATGGGTCTCTCATCTCCAGAATACTAATAAGTTTAGTTTCCCTTGGCCGCTCCTTACCAGCCAACTAACTCGGAAGAATTTTCAGTTTAGGAAATCAAATTAGTTGGCTCAATCAAATAAATCAAGCGCATTTTTTGTGACCATAAGTGTGAGCGATCCGCCCAACTAACTACCAGGGACTATTCTAACTGAAAGTGTATTAATCAATAAAAAGGAAATAAAATAAATAAATCACTATAAAGCATTAACCCCCATCCAATGGCACTAGTGGATACAAGGAAAAAAGTGTCTGTCTAGTGCACAATCCTATCTTTACAGGTGTGACATAAATAATGCTAAAAAAGGTACCATTGTAACTAATTTTTATTCCATGCTGTCCAAAACAATAGTTCCATCAGGATAAGTGAGATGTTAATGCATAAAGAGTGTTAATGGAACAGCGTGAAAATCATGCATTTTACCCCGGTATCGGCTAGCGACAGCTCACACTATCTAGTGTCTTGTCTATGCAGCTTATTTATTTGCTTCCGGGTCTCAAGTGGTAGCGCTCTTACCAAACAGCAAAGCGGTCTAGATCATTCCAAACTCAATGGGTCAAGCAGTAATGTGGATTGAAGAGAATGCAAAATGGGGCTATATTATTGGGGCTCAACAAAAAATCCTTCCTGGGGGGATTGAAAAACTGTTACTGCATTAAGAACCACCACCTCCTCATCGCTTGGGTCGCTCTTTTTGGGGTAAATCTATCAATTAAATCAAATAAATAGCACATCAACTGGGTGCTACGTAAATAAGCATGGCTGTAAAGCCTAAAAGCACCTCCTCCGCCATCGCAGGGGAGCGTCGCTCCTTTGGCCACCAAAGAGCCGCTCTTCACTGGTGGCGTGATTCTCAGAATCGCACTGCCAGTGAAGAGCAGCTCTTTGGTGGCCAAAGGAGCGGTCATCCCCTGCGACGGTGGAGGAGGAAGGAGGTTCTCTTTGGAATAAAAGATATACATGCGATCTGATGGAGTGATATTCTATTTATTTCAATACAATATTTCTTAACACCTCAATATGTTATGTAATATAGAGACCATATAGCATATTGGCTTGTCGAGGGCTCCAACCCATGGACAATATGCTTTCTTACCTATATCCAAAAGGATATTTATTCGAAGAAGGCCAAGGATATAAGTCCCGCAATTCCTAGTTATTACCTTCCTGCCTACATTGGATTGGGTTCGGCAAGCAATAAAATAAAGAAAGGCCAACTGCCTGCCGGTTCGGGCCATAATATTAATGAATGCAAACTGCATTTACGGATATATTAAGTATAATTTCCTATTACGGCCTAATAAGTATATCCTGTTACAGATATCTAAGTCTCTTTCATCTTATACGGATCTGCCACTGCATACCTGCATTCACCATAATACCCTATATTTCTTGCCTATCTTGTTTGCTTGGCTAGTCAGGTTCAAATTAGCATACTTTTCTCAGCGAGAAGGCATGCATGGTTGTAGTGCCTATGCATCGCATGTATATCTTTTATTCCAAAGAAAACCTCTTTCTTCCTCCTCCGCCATCGTAGGGGAGCACCGCTCCTTTGGCCACAAAAGAGCCGCTCTTCACTGGCGGCGTGATTCTGATAATTGCGCCGCAAGTGAAGAGTGGCTCTTTGGTGGCCAAAGGAGTGGTGCTCCCCTGCGACGACGGAGGAGGAAGAAGGAGGTTTTCTTTGGAATAAAAGATATACATGTGATCAATCTCAATGAATTTTTCCAACTTGATGAATACATACGGAAATATTATCTTCTAACTGGATGGAGAACCACACATGATGCCAGATGCCTTTCTTTACCCAAATGTAAAATTGTTCTAGGATCACAGCTTCCTTTTTACTATCATTCCTAGGCGTCTAAGTACTTCTTGCAAGCAAAAGCTCCAAGAAGCATTGAACCGCTTTGTAAGCAGGATCTTATTTCCCTTGCCCATTTCAATTCTTTATTTGAGCATGGCCTGGGGAAAATTACAATTCCATTACCGTATTTATTTTACCAGCTTCATTAAATATTGAAATAAGATTGAAAACTTTCAAATTCATGAAAATCCCCTTGTCTGTGAAAAATCAGATACAATTCTTGAGAATTATTTTGGGGAAGAAGATGATACGTCTCATACGTAACCTCTAGATTCTTTTGTTTTTTTTACACACCAGCAGCCAGAATTTCGACCAGGTGGTTTTAGTTTCATGTAGAAATAGGGTGCATTCATCGAGGTTTCAACGTGTGCTTTTCCAAATTTGATGCTATATCATAGGCTTCAAGGTTTTCGGGATTTGAATAACCTTTTGTAGGTTTTAGAGATTCGTAATTCCTTTAGAAACTTATGATCATTTTTTGTTATATTATTTAAATAATGCTATTGCAAAATGTGAATCAATGGATATAACTTTAGAATTAGTTAAAATGATTTAAATCTGTTGTTTTTTTATTATAATGTGAGGACAAATAATTTGCAATTATGAAATATTTTCCAATTAACTGAGTCAAAGATCATACACACATAAATAAATAATGTCCACATGGAACGTTCCAAAATTTTTGTTTGGTAGTATTTGAGAAAAAATAGTAACAGATGTTGAGAGAAATTTTTCAAAGTGGAAAGGTTGTGTCAAAGTAAAATGACATAATGTTTAAATGAACATTGGATATTTAAATGTTTGAGATTTGGACATTGAATATTATATCATGTAAATTATTCGATTGTTATAATGTTTATGGTTTATTTTCTATATTTTTATAATAGTAATTTCAGTTTAATAAATAATATTCATTCATAATTTTTTTTTTTATAAGACTCCAAAATATTGTATATCTTAGTATTGTATTTTTTTTTCCATGAATCTTTGTTAATATGATATATTATACTGTGTTCAATATTTAACACCATTTAATCTCATCCTTCGTGAGAAGTGAGAAGTTCAGTAATATCATTGAACCACAAAATAATAATATTGATTTGTTTCCATTTAAAAAGTGATATTTTTATTTTTAAGTGAGTAAAATTGAAATACATCATCGCATTATTCAAGTGTATATTATACTAAGTAATCACTCTCTTTTTAGTGTAACTTTCTATCTTTACATCATTTAAAATTAAATTTTTCGGTTCTTATTTGTTTTATTACGAAAGACAATATTGTTCATAAATATCTTATAGTAAAAATAATATGCAATCACTTAATTGCATTGAAGAGGCCCATTCTACAACCTAATAGGGGAGAGATGTGTAACTCCTTCCTTGCCCATCCTAGAGTTAACAAGTGTACTTTAATTTTATTATTATTAAAAATAACATGTAGACTCAAATTAAATTTAAATTATTTAGAAATGCATATATATATATATATATATATATATAAACTAAAACCATAAACATTGCATGACACACTTCCTTGACATATCCACTCTAAAAAAGGGGCTTGCACCTCTAGAGATTTGATCCCTTTCGGTGCTTGTAGATCCCCTTTTAGATGGATGGATCTATGCTAGTTTTAATATAATGTTTTTTGGGGGTTAATTTTTTTTTTAAATATAATGATGAGGGAGGGTTTAGGGAATTAGGAGGTTCATGTACAATTTGATATATTACATATGGAAACATATTTCAAGTTTTCTTGTTTTTCTATTATTCATTATTTTTGTAAAATTATGCTTCTTTATGCTATTTGTCTTAATTATATTTTTGTTTTTAGTGATTAGGTACAACAATATCATGCTCCTTACAAAAAGGAATAAATTTCATATCCATTGATAATATCCACTACATGCAAGTACATCAAGCAAATAATTAATTCTATTCAAGTTTTTCGATGAATTGCAAGAAATCAAAGGAGAGTTTAGTGAAACACTTGTGGCGAAGATGTCTAAAGAGCCTCAACCACCATTGAGAGGGGTGTTTGGAAATGATCACTTTGGGCGTCTTCTAGACATAGAAGACCAAATGGAAGAGGACATTGATGTCCCTCAGGAAATCTAAGCTCCAGAAAATCCCAATTTCAATGAAGAATTCGCCCTCCATGATATTTTTTATTAGTTTAATGTCTTGAAGAAAATGTTAAATTTGACAACTTTTTGATAAGATATATTAATACTATTTTGAATTTCATACTTTATTTTAGAAATAAAATTTCTATATATAATGTTTTTAATATGTTATTTACAAATATATGGCATAGTTTTTCTTGAATTTATGTGAATCATAACATTTTGGAATATAGTATGAAATAATATCATTTTTATACAAAACATCTATGAAAATCCATTAAAAATGGTTGTAAATGTCTTTATTTTACATAATTTGTTAGAATTTTGTCAATAAGAAAGGCTTAATTTTCCTATAAAAATGTCTCATTTTAAAGAAAAAATTGCAACATGTATATGTTTTTCAATATACTTGCTTCTAAATGGATGTTATTTTGTTAAATGTCTAAAAAACACACTTGAAAATAAAAAGTAATAACATTTTATGACAAAGATGATTCAAAGGCCCAAAAAAATGCCCTGAAATGAAAATGTGTGATACTGGTATCAACCCTTTTTTAAATGAAGGTAAAAATAGCTACTAAAATTAGGAGAGAGAAAAATGAAAACTGTGTCGAGTTCTCGTTTCATAGTATAAGTGGTTAGTGGCCTTATTTAAGGTTGTATCAAGATTAAATAATAGTGTGGGTGAAGTGACATCGACAGCAGTCTTTGACCATAATGATAGATAAGGCTTTGAGAGAGAACCTTGATAGACCAGGCCTCGAGAGAACGTCTTGACATAAGGATAGATCATGACCTCGAGAGGAGGTCTTGGCATAAGAATAGATTAGAACTTGACCAGGAATGGGTTTTAGTGTTTTATAGCCATTAGAAATTCAGGATTTTGGAAGTTTTTCAATTGAAAAATTGATTCTTTTGGGGACCACTAAGTCAATAAATAACAAGAAGTTTCAGGATCTGTTTCATTTTCCGCGGGATCTATTTCAATGGCTTAGGATCCATTTCCTTCTCCAGGGGATCTAATTACAATGTACATGATGGAACCTGGGAAGATACCACTAGATCTAGATTCAGTCCATTAATCCTATCCACTAGGTGGTGGATCTAGTAACATAGGGATGACGTCTTTGCATATTCGCGTGACCCTATTATCTTCCGTAAGAGTCCTTTAGAGCCTCGAAGACCAGTCACCATACTTTAGTATTACACAAAGGATTGGGGTATGTTGGTATTGTTTGTATATCATCATTAGTATGTTTTTAAAGACTTGGATTTTATTGTTATGTGCTTAGCTGCTATAGTCTTAAAGCCTAATTTGATTCCAAGACCCCCACCTTTACACAAGAAAGGTATACTCAATTTTGAGGTACTTTGGCGTTACTTTAGTGATTCTTCTAGCTATCCTTAGAATCATTCCCTTGGCCTATTTTTTGATTAGTGTGTTTGGAATTCATATTTCCCTTCTTAGGTTGACAGACATTAACCACCTCACACTGACAGGTTTACTACAACCTTGGTTGACAATGAATGGAAGTTCCGATTGACTTGGACATCATCTTCACATTAAGACTTGTCTCGTTGTTTGACTACTGTGTGAAATTGGGATTTCCCTTCTTAGTTAGACAGGTGGTTGACACATGATACTAACATGTTTCCTCGAGCCTTTGCTGACATTAACATGGAAGTCCCAGTGGCCTTGTGCATCAACTTCACCTTAAATATTTGATTTGTCTCTCTTATTTTTTACTATCAATCAACTGTAAGTTTCATTTACTACCTTAAGTAGATATAAATATTGGGGTTTGTATAATAAATGATTGTTTTATGATCATTGGAAATCTCCTTACATCATTGCAATATACTTGTTTTCCATTATAGGATATCTTTTTAGCATCTCAGTATATGGCCTCTTCTACGAGGCTTTGATTCTTATAACCATTTTCAGGACTTGGAACTTAGAACATATTTGATATTACTATTCTATTATCTTTCTGTGACACATGTTTTATACATATATCTCTACATAAATTTGCAATAAAAATAATAAATATATATTTTCAAGGCACTACCTAGATAAACACCAATTTGGTGGACGAGATCACCTTGTTTGTCGGACAAGGAATCCTTGTCTGTGCAATGCTACTAAATTCTATGAAGGTGTACATGACCTCCCCCTCTCCTGGTTTCAATATAATGATTGATCACTTTATTGGCATGTCTAGTTCTTGAGTTCTAATAATGTTAGTAAATCTAGACCGTTTCTTGTTTTCGCCAAGCTCTGGAGTTGTAGACTCCCCATTTTTATTTTTGTCCAAGTATTTACCGAGTCTCAAGTTGTGAGTTTGGGTTGTAGTCCTTTTCCTTGAATTTTTTTGGCACACATATAACTGTTTTGAGAATATAATCGAAAAGTGTAAAATTGCAACTTTCACAACTACTTTTATTTGCTGCAAAATATGCTCATGGGGAACTGATTGGGGTATGTTGGTATTGTTTGTAGCTCATCATTAATCTATTTTTAAAGACTTAGATTTTATTTCTATGTGCTTGGCTACTATATTCTTAAAGCCTATTGATACCAAGTCCCTCACCTTTACACAGGAAAGGAAGACTCAATTTTGAGGTACTTTGGTGTTACTTCAATGATTCTTTCATATATCCTTAGAATCACTCCATTGGCCTATTTTTTTATTAGTTTGTTTGGAATTGAGATTTCCATTCTCAGGTCGATAGATATTGACCACCTTACACTAACAGGTTTCCTACAACCTTGGTTGACAATGCATGGAAGTTCCGACCGACTTGGACATCAGCTTCACATTAAGCCTTGTCATGTTGCTTGATTACTGTGTGGAATTTGGATTTCCCTTCTTAGGTGTATTGGTGGTTACCACATGATACTAATAGGTTTCCTTGAGCCTTTACTGACATCAACATGGAAGTCCCAGTTGATTTGTGCATCAACTTCACCTTAAATATTCGATTTGACTCTCTTATTTTGGACTATCAATCAACTATCATTTCATTTACTACCTTAAGTAAATATAAATAATTTTGGTTTTTATAATAATTGATTGTTTTATAGTCATTGGAAAGATCCTTACATCATTGCAATTCACTCTTTTTCCATTATAGGATATCCTATTAGTCTCTCAGCATATGGCCTCTTCTACGAGGTTTTGATTCTTACAACCATTTTTCAGGACTTGGAACATAAGACATATTTGATATTACTATTCTATTATATTTATGTGACACATGTTGTATACATACATTTGTTATAAAAATAATAAAAATATATTTTCAAGGGGCTGCCTAGACATACAACAATTTGGTGTACGAGACCACCTTGTTTGTGGGACAAGGCATCCTCGTCTGTGCAGTGCTGCTAAAGTATATCAAGGTGTACATTCCCTACACCTCTCCTAGTTGTAATATAATGATTGATCACTTTATTGTCACATGTATATTTCTTGCATGCTAATGATGTTGGTAAATATAGACTGTTTCTTGTGTTTGCCAAGTTGTGGAGTTGTTGACTCCCCATTTTTTTATTTTTGTGCAAGTATTTACTAAGTATCAAGTTGTGAGCTTGGGTTGTAGGCATTTTCTTGAAATTTTGTGCCACATGTATATAAATATTGTGAAAATATAATCTAAAATTGTAAAATTTCAAGCTTCACAACTACTTTTATTTGCTGCAAAATCTGCTCATGGGAAACTGATTGGGGTATGCTGGTATTGTTTGTAGCTCATCACTAATCTATTTGTAAAAAATAAATTTTTATTTCTATGTGCTTATATTCTAAAGTATTAAAGCGTAATTTGATGCCAAGTCCGTCACCTTCACACATGAAAGCTAGACTCAATTTTGAGGTACTTTGGCATTATTTTAGTGATTTTTTCAGCTATCCTTAGAATCACTCCCGTGGCCTATTTTTTTATTAGTGTGTTTGGAATTGAGATTTCCTTTCTATGGTTGATAGACATTGACCACCTGACACTAACATGTTTCCTGCAACCTTAGCTGAAAATGCATTGAAGTTCTGACTTACTTGGACATCAGCTTCACATTAAGCCTTGTCTCGTTGTTTGATTACTGTGTGGAATTGGGATTGCCCTTCTTAGGTGGAAAGGTGGTTGACACATGATACTAACATGTTTCCTTGAGCCTTTGCTGTCATTAACATGGAATTCCCAGTTGACTTGTGCATCAACTTCACCTTAAATATTCGATTTGTTTGTCTTATTTTGGACTATCAATCAACTGCCATTGCATTTACTACCTTAAGTAGATATAAATATTTTGGGTTTGTAATAATTGATTGTTTTATGGTCATTGTAAATCTCCTTACATCATTTCAATATACTCTTTTTCCGTTATAGGATATCTTTTTAGCGTCTCATCATATGGCCTCTTCTACGAGGATTTGATTCTTACAACCATTTTCAAGACTTGGAACTTAGAACATCTTTGATCTTACTATTCTATTATCTTTCTGTGACACATATTCTCTACATAAATTTTCAATACAAATAATAAAAATATATTTTCAAGGAATTGCCTAGACAGACACCAATTTGGTGTACGAGACCACCTTGTTTGTGGGACAAGGCATCCTCATCTATGCAGTGTTGCTAAATTCTATGAAGGTGTACATAACCTTCCCCTATCCTAGTTTTAATATAATGATTGATCACTTTATTGACATGTCTAGTTCTTGCGTTCGAATAATGTTGGTAAATCTAGAATGTTTCTTGTGTTTGCCAAGTTATGGAGTTGTTGACTCCTCGTTTTGTATTATTGTCCAAATATTTAGCGAGCCTCAAGTTGTGATTTTGGGTTTTAGTCCTTTTCCTTGAAATGTTGTGGCACATGTATAACTATTTTGAGAATATAATGTAATTGTGTAAAATTGCAAGTTTCACAACTACTTTTATTTGCTACAAAATCTGCTCATGGGGAACTGATTGGGGTATGTTGGTATTGTTTGTAGCTCATCATTAATCTATTTGTAAATACTTAGATTTTATTGTTAGGTGCTTAGCTGCTATAGTCTTAAATCCTAATTTGATGCCAAGTCCCTCACCTTTACACATGAAAGGAAGACTCAATTTTGAGGTACTTTGGCGTTACTTTAGTGTTCTTTCAGATATCCTTAGAATCACTCCCTTGGCCTATTTTTTGATTAGTATGTTTGGAATTGATATTTCCCTTATCAGGTTGACATACATTGACAACATTACACTAATAGGTTTCCTACAACCTTGGCTAACAATGCATGGAATTTTCGACTAACTTGGACATCAACTTCACATTAAGCCTTGTCATGTTGTTTGATTACTGTGTGGAATTTGGATTTCCATTCTTTGGTCGACTAGCGGTTACCAAATGAAACTAATAGTTTTCCTTGAGCCTTTAATGACATCAACATGGAAGTCCCAGTTGACTTGTGCAACAATTTCACCTTAAATATTCAATGTGACTCTCTTGTTTTGGACTACCAGTCAACGGTCATTACATTTAGTACCTTAAGTAGATATAAATATTTTTGGTTTGTATGATAATTGATTGTTTTAGAGTCATTTGAAATCTCCTTACATCATTACAATCCACTCTTTTTCCATTATAGGATACCCTATTAGTGTCTTAGCATATGGCCTCTTCTACGAGGCTTTGATTCTTACAACCATTTTCAGGACTTGGCACATAAATTAGTGGAAATTTCAAATTAAAATGGGCCTTCCAAAAGTAATCCAAATTCCATGTCATCATGTATTAGCCAATCAAAATTATTGAAAGTTCAAACAGGGAGCACCTCCTAAACAATTTTTTAATATAAATTTGGGGATAGGTATCATAAAAAAAAGTACTTTTTTTGTTTGTATTTTTGACATATCTCTCTTTGTTTTTACTCAAATTTTGATTGGGAGAGCTCGTTGGATGTGGAATTCAATTCCGCATCCAATGAGTACCCACTTGGCATACTTTTTATGGGCCCCTCTACCGCAAAAACAAGAAATACCCGAAAAAACGTGATGATGATGTCATCATCATGTTTTTTAGGTAGTTCTTATTTTTGGTGTAGCGCTGCCTGTCAAAAGTCTGCCGAGTCAGTACTTGTCAAATGTGGAATTTGATTCTGCACCCAGTGAGCTCTATCAATCAAAATTTGAGTAAAAACACAAGGAGATATGTCAAAAGTACAAACAAAAAAGTAGTTTTTGCTTTTCTTCCACCAAAATTAATAAATATTATTTTATTGTTTTAACTATGATTTTATTAATTTTCCTTAGGAGGCCCATTTTGAGTTGAAATTTCCTTTAATGGAACATATTTGATATTACTATTCTATTATATTTATGTGACACATGTTTTATACATATATTCTCTTCATACAATTGTTATAAAAATAATAAAAATATATTTTCAAGGCACTACCAAGACATACACCAATTTGGTGTACGAGACCACCTTGTTTGTGGGACAAGGCATCCTCGTCTATGAAGTGATGCTAAATTATATGAATGTTTACATACCCTTCACCTCTATTAGTTTTAATATAATGATTGATCACTTTATTGGCACATGTATAGTTCTTGCATTCTAATAATGTTGTTAAATCTAAACTATTTCTTGTGTTTGCCAAGTTGTGGAGTTGTTGACTCCCCATTTTTTATTTTTGTGCAAGTATTTACTGAGTCTCAAGTTGTGAGCTTGAGTTGTAGTCCTTTTCCTTGAAATTTTGTGGCACATGAATATAACTATTCTTAGAATATAATCTAAAAGTGTAAAATTTCAAGTTTCACAACTACTTTTATTTGCTGCAAAATATGCTCATGGGGAACTGATTGGGGTATGCTGGTATTGTTTGTAGCTCATCACTAATGTATTATTGAAGAATTGAATTTTATTTCTATGTGATTAGATGCTAAATTATTAAAGCCTAATTTGATTCCAAGTCCCTCACCTTTACACATGAAACCTAGACTCAATTTTGAGGTACTTTGGCATTACTTTAGTGAATTTTTCAGCTATCCCTAGAATCACTCCCTTGGCCTATTTTTTTATTAGTGTGCTTGGAATTGAGATTTCCATTATAAGGTTGATAGATGTTGATCACCTAACACTAACAAGTTTCCTACAATGTTGGCTGACAATGCATGGAAGTTTCGACTAACTTGGACATCAGCTTCACATTAAGTGGTGTTCTGCTATTTGATTACTGTGTGGACTTGGGATTTCCATTCTTAGGTGAATAGGTGGTTACCACATGACACTAAAAGGTTTCCTCGAGCCTTTTTTGTCATCGACATGGAAGTACCAGTTGACTTGTGCATAAACTTAACCTTAAATAGTTGATTTCATTGTCTTATTTTGGACTATCAATCACCCATCATTGCATTTACTACCTTAAGTAGATATAAATATTTTGGTTTTGTATAATAATTGATTGTTTTGCAGTCAATTGAAATATCTTTACATCATTTAAGTCCATTATTTTCCATTATAGGATATATTTTTAGCATCTCAGCACATGGTCTCTTCTACAAGGCTTTAATTCTTACAACCATTTTTAGGACTTGGCACTTAGAACATCTTTTATCTTACTATTCTATTATATTTCTATGACACATGTTGTATACATATATTCTCTACATACATTTGTAATGAAAATAATAAAAATATATTTTCAAGGCACTACCTAGGCAAACACCAATTTAGTGTATGAGACCACCTTGTTTGTAGAACAAGGCATCCTCGTATGTGCAGTGCTGCTAAAGTATATGAAGGTGTTCATACCCTTCCCCTCTCCTGGTTTTAATATAATTATTGACCACTTTATTAGCACATGTCTTGTTTTTGCATTTTAATTATGTTGGTAAATATAGATTTTTTTTGTGTTTTCCAAGTTGTGTATTTGTTGGCTCCTCGTTTTGTATTTTTGTGCAAGTATTTTTGAGTCTCTATTACAGCTAATTTTACCACACATTGTGGATCACACCTTTGTGGCCTTCCCTGTCCCACTGCAGACTCCTTAGACCCCATGGACCATTTGTGTACCTTTGATGTTTCCAAGATCATCCCTAAAAACATGCATTGTTTGCTATATGCGACTTTTAAACCTATTCTCATGTATACACATGGATTTGACCCTTAAACCTGTGTACATAGGGATGTGTGCAAAAGGACAAATAGTTTTGGATATTTCCTTGATGTGGATCCGAGTCACTTGTCTCTTGGCCTTCCATCATGCCTTGAGATCGCTAGATTTGACCTTCCATTACCCCATTGAAGCACTATATAAGGAACCCTTTGGATGCATTGAAGAGGGAGGAATTGAAGAGAAAGAAAACTATAGTCCACTGTTGTCGGAGCTTATACTTGAGTTTGCATCCCTTTGTCCCTTGGAGCACTTTGCCTTCTTGCCAAGCTTACCTTTTCTTGTGAGCTTGCTATTGAGAAATGGAGGATTGAAGTGGTGGATGCCCAAATGGAGGACTTAGTTTCTCCGATTCGTAGACGTGTCTACAGAGGTTGTCACTATTGTAATCTCTGATTTATATTAATAGAAATATCTTTCTATGTCGAATAATGTGTATCTAAATGAGTATTGAATCCATGGATGTTTTTAAATTATTATATGTTATTGATTATATATGCTAGAGTAGGTCTAACACAATTATATATACCATGCTTGTCTTGTTTGTTGAATGTTGAGAGAGAAAATTTTCAATACAAGCGAGAGTGGAAAAGCTCAATGGGGATCTACATTAACCATATGGAATAAGGTATGTTTCGAGATCCTTTAGTGTTAGATGTTTGATTTCTCTTACATATAGGAAAGGATTGATTTATGTAGTTATCATGTCTATTGTGGTACCCCAAGCCATAGGATGTTTTCTCCGTAATAGAATTTTTGACTCCGCTGGGGATTTCCTATTCATTTCCTTTGGGCATTTTTATCGCATTCAATGTTCCTGAATTGCTCTGATTTCTCTATTTCTTAGTCGGTTCTATGGGAATGTTTTCCTGGTAGTGTCTGATAGGAATAAATTTTGTCTCAGCTTGTCTGTTTCCCTTCTTTTCTATCTCTTTTTCTTCCTGTACATGATTTTTTTCTTCACAGTCATGTGTACACGTGGTTTTTACTCGGATATCCGCATATATACACAGTTTTTCTGCACATAGTCATGTATGCCCTAAGTTTTTCCTTTTAGTGGAAGATTAAGTGTTGTTGGGTGAGTTTTGATGATTGTTGAGTCTCAATGGATGCTTCTAGAGTCTGTATACACCTCTGTTTCTAACAAAAGATGTTTTTTGGGTTGAATTTTTTAATAATGTTCTTGTTATTGCATTTTCTATTTTTTGTTTTGGGATTAGTGCATTAGGTCGCTTTTACCTTAGTGCTTTGCATGGGTGTTGTTTGATAGTGCTTGCAGAATCTGCGGATGGTAGAGTCATTCTTTTACTTTATTATCTCATTTTAATTCAAAAAATACAAAAATATTTGCTTCTTTGCATCATTATGCATCATTGAATTTTGCATTTTGCATGGTACTTGCACTAGGTTTGCTTGGAAAAGTATTAGTCAGAATTTCATATAGGAATGATTGCATTTTTCATTTGAAGGAAAATTTTTCATTTCAGATAGTAGCATACCCCATTTTTCATTTGACATAGTGCATTTGCATTGATTGTTAGGTGTGCATTTTGCTTCTTGTTGCGTCATAACCCCATTAGTTGCATGATCATTTTCCCTTCGAAGTAATAATCCAATTAAAATCAACACATAATAAAATGAGTTACACTCTTTTATTTTATGGGGTGCACCAACAAGATTATGGTTTAGGGTCTTGGAATAGTTCATTATGAGTAAATTCTCCAAGACCACTAAACAAAACATGTATGTGTCTGGCCAGGTGAGAGTGTGAAATTTCTTGGTATAATTAGTGTTTCCCAAGATCCTCCCCTTACAACGGAGTTAAGCATGAGGCATTGTGAGTAGTTAATGATTGGGATGACCCCTGGTCATAACTGAGTAGCAACGGAGATATTTCCAGGATTGCACTCGTATCTGGGGGATCTTTCGAGAGTTTCGGGCTTTGCTACCCTACCCATATAGTCAATCCCACCTGTGATTGTCCACGTGAGCATTGATTATATTGAGGTGAAATTAGTTTCTTTACCTAGGTTATCGAGGGGGTACTTTGCATAGGTTATTCTGCAGGTGTCCTGGCCAGGTAGGAGTTGGACAACACAATTTCCATATGCGTTGAAGCTAAGGACCACTATAATTGGTTACAAACCTTTTCTTGTTGTGTATGGGAGTCTCAATCCTCTCCTAGGTGAGACATACCTCCTTCATTCAGGAGCTCACATATCCTACCTTTGTTTGCTTGTGATTTGGATTTACATTGTATAGGTGTATGCTCTATGCACACTAGTTTTCCTAGGGTTTGCATAATTAGAATAGTCTTTTTCATTTTTTGAGTCATTGTGGATTCAAGTGTGGCACTTTGCCGTTCTCTTCATTTAGAAGGAATTCCACCTTCTACATCTCCTCCTCCTTTGGGAGAGAGAAATAGACAGTTTGGGAAGACTACTTCTCACATTGATTCACACACGATGGGAGATTATGAGGATGAGATTCTTGAGATGTATTCTCCACCTCAATAGGTTGGGGAGGAAGATCGTACTCCTGTATATGATCCTTCACCTGATATACCTTCACATTCTGGTTATGATCCCTCATTCACAGGTCGTTGGTATTGATTTTCAAGCGACGAGACTCATCATGAACCCACAAGCACTAGTCATTTTAGTTATGGCATGCCTAATATCCCTGCACATGATCCGACACATCATGCTGAGTAAGAAACTAAACCTAGAACTATGATTGGGGGCACTCCTATTCCTTTCCATCCAGAGATATTTGGGAGTACTAGTCACATTGCATCTTCCATCCCAGCAGTGGAAGCTATCTCACATTCCCATCCCAAACCTAATGTTAGTAGTCATATTCGGATACCGGAAGTGAGAGGAGTGACCATAGGGAATACCACTTACATCCCTTCACATGTCCCTTCATCCTCAATTCCTACTCCTTTGAATGCATTTTTGAAAACCCTTCCTCCCCCTCATTCACGTGGTCCTTCAGGCCAGAATGTTCCTACTTGTCATGTTCATACTAAGACTACTTGCATAGTAGTGTCTTAGAGTCAAGTACCTTCTGTTGTCTTGGGAGGTCACATTCCTATTTCTATATTGTCTTACGGTCCATCGCAAGGTGTTCCCCATATTCATACTTATGGAGCCTCTCAAGGGACATCCCATTGGGCATCTTCTGGAGCTTCTCATGGAAAATCTTATGGACCATAGTACAAACAGAGCTATCAACCTTATGGGTATAGGTATCAACAATCCACTTACTCCTCTAATTATGGATTTGTAGCACCACATAGTTGAGGTACACCACATCATAATGCTTCAATGCATGACTGCATGGGTCAAACGAGAGGAGGATATTATGGCCAAGTCCATGGTGTTTACAGTAGTCAGCCTTATATGAACCAAAACTATCAGGGAACATGGCATAGACCAGCTCAAACTAGGCTCCCTTTCCTCGCAAAGTTAAATTTACCTGACTTATTGAGACTAATGAATGATCCGGTTTCTCATGACCTGGATTTGCTGGCTGTCCTTAACAAAATTCCCTTGGACATTCCCAAGTTCGAGGGAAAACCAGGAGAATACCCTAGTGAACATATCACTACCTTTCACCTTTGGTGCTCTTCCAATTCCTTACACGATGACTCGATATTTTTATGGATATTTCAATGCACCCTCACCAAGCCTACAATGAAATGGTATATAGAGCTACCGAGGGGGGCATTTGTTTTGTTCTATGACCTTGATATGACTTTCCTCAATCCCTTCCAGCTAGCAGTGCATTATGATGTTGGTAGATAACTCTTGTCGACATTTTGATAAGACAAAGACACACATATCTTGAACCATATCCAAGAGTGGCATAGATGGAAGAGGTTTATTAAAGATTTCATACTAATAGAGTTTCTCCTTGAGTGGTTCCTTAAATCATTGCTACCTTACATCGTGAAGGATGTTTCTAGATTTGGAGTTCAGAATGAGGAACAAGCAATTTTTAGGGCACAAGAATTGGATTTGATTTATGCTCAATCTAGACTATTATATGAGATCATGACTAACACTCCACCTTCTATTTTTGATCCCAAGATCACTTCTAGACCACATGTCTATGGCATTGTGGGTTGTACGAGTACCAAACCTACGGATTCAGTTGTTAAACAAGTGATTCAATTGTCTATTAATCAATCCACTTCAGGACAAGCCATAGCTTTGTCTCAACCCACCCAAGCGGTGAGTGTACTTTTCATGCAATCATTGGACCAGAAGGGTAACCAACAACCCGAAAGGAATAAGAAAAAGGGTAAAAACAATAGTAAGGGTTTGAACAAGAATGAAAATTCCAATTTTAATGACAAGAACAACCACAATGCCAAGGGGGACAAGTAGTCTAAACATAAGGTTAAGTTTCCTTGCAAATTGTGTAAGGATGACCACCTCACTCACTTGTTCCCTTGCATGGAATATACCTCGAGGTTCATAGCACAGGGCCCAGCTGTGCTAACCAATCCTTTACCCCATTATCAAAATATGAACTTCGAGGACCCATGATCTTCACTCTATGTAGGGTGGAGATCAAAATCTGTTGGAAGCTAGTACCGGTCATGGTTGCATCAATATGGTGCATGATACTAAGGTTGTGACTCATGCGAAAGACTATGGTTCATCACAACTAGACCTTGGGAAGGAACCCCCTCCTATTGAGAGCCCTTTTCATATTGAAAACCCTACAGATAAACCTGAGATTGCACCTCGCAATCCTAAGGGAGTCCTAAAGCATTCAGGGCACAATTCTAATTCCCAAGCCACCCAAAACTATTCTGTTGTCAAGGATTTGGGCCAAACTCCTTGTGCGATGTATGCACTTGAAGTTCTTCAGAGTTGTCCGTCGCAAAGGAAAGCTTTGATTTCTGCTCTTTGGTTGAATGATGATAACTCTTCTTCCATCATCAAATTTGAAACCATGGGACTACAGCCTCGCTTGCCTTACTAGAATGTCTTAACATGACCATGAAATGTACTATGATTGACAAAGGTACTGCTGCTTCCATGATGTCTTTGTCATGTTAGAAGGGTTTGAGTTCTCCCTAGTTGTCCAAATCCACTACCATGTTGACATCCTTTGATGGTAGATCATTTTGGCCACATGGAATTCTTCCTTCTCTTAAGGTCTATTTGGGAGGGAAGACTATCATGATCAAGGTCAAGGTGGCTAATGCGCCCCTTGATTGCAATCTTTTACTAGGTCAAAATTGGATGTATAGTATGCAAGTCATAGCCTCTTCTCTATTTCAAGTTGTATGCTTTCCATTTATTGGGAAGATTGTTATGATTGATCAGACATCATTTAAAAATATGAGTGTTAATGCATTGTCAGAAGCTTCTATCTTGATTATCAATCATTCTTAGCCAGCAACTAGGAGTGTGGGTGTAGGTATGTATCCATCCCTTATGGGGACCTTTAGTTGTCCTGCACCCGTTCTTATGATCACATCTACTTTCAGTGGGGATTCATCTTCATTCAATTTGTTTTCTTTTCGCACTACCCATATGGAATATCCTTGGATTATTCCTACCTCGAGTCCTTCAAATGGACCTATCAAAATGGAAATGTTGTTTCATACAACAATGATAGCATATCAAGCGAATCTTGATTGTGTTGCAAAGCCTAGTCCTTCATATTCATGAACAAAGGAGGAGGACTCGTATGTGCATCCTGCATGGGAAGTTGATTCCTCTCACATGCATGATTTCCTTGATAGTGTTTTTCCATTAGATGAAGCTGTTATTGAGGCCATGTATGGGGTTGAGCCACCTTAGGAAGAGTTACATCATAGATCTTATTTTCTTCCTGAGCTTGACCGTCTAGAACGTGAGGAATTCAGGGAGATTCTTGGTGAGAATATTGGTAGTCCCATAGTTCCATTAATCTCACCTGGTCAGATGGCTAATGGGAACATGGAAAATATATCACCTACTATTCCTATCAATATCTCTCGCGATCCTGGAAAGATTGAGAATGTTTATATTGGGGAAGAATGTTTGCATGCTGAGATTCAATAGTATACAGAGTTGTTTAAATATTTTTGTGACATGTTTTCTTGGTCATATGAGGAAATGCTAGGTATCGACCCTCGTATTGTCAAGAATGAAATTAATACCTATTCAAATGCAAAGCCCGTTCGACAACATTTATGTGCGGTAAATCCTAGAAAAGCACCCACCATTAAGGCTGAGATAGAAAAGATGTTAAAAATCGGTTTTATCTATCTCATTCCCTTGATGGAGTGGGTTTCAAACCCTGTTCTAGTTGATAAGAAGTAGGGAACGATTCGTATATGTATTGATTTCAGTTATTTAAATTGTGCTTGTCCTTAGGATAATTTTCCCACAACATTTATTGATCAAATTTTTGATGAGTGTGCGGGAAGCAAGGTATTTTCCTTTATGGACGGATTTTCTGGATATAATCAGATTCAGAGCAAACTTGGGGATCAACAAAAAACTACATTTATTTGTCCTTGGGGTACGTTTGTAATCAGAAGATGCCTTTCGGTCTTAAAAATGCTGGAGACACATTTCAACAGGCCATGACCTTGATTTTTCACGATCTCAAATTGATTATTGAATTCTTTTTGGATGACCTTGTTGCTCATTCTTGGCTGAGATTACGTCATCCATACCATTTGAGATTAGTATTGGAAAGATGTCATCACTACCTGGTTAGGTTAAATCTACATAAGTGCATATTTTGTGTGAACTCTGGTCGCTTGCTAGGATTCATTGTTTCCAAGGATGGTATAAGAGTCGATCCCTTAAAGGTTGAGGAAAATACTTCAATTGTCTCCCCCATGAAATATTAGACATCTTCAATGTTTGCAAGGAATGGAAAATTTCTTATGGATATTTGTGCTTAAATTTGCTAATTTGACAAAAGGCTTTATGCATCATTTAAAGAAGGACAACACCTTCTACTAGGATGAGTGAGCCCAAGAGTCCTTTCATGCTCTTAAGCGATCTTTAGCACCAGCCCCTGTGCATAGTCCTCTCGACTATAGCCGTCAATTATTTATTTATGTGGTCGCGTCCACGGAGATGATTGGTATGATTTTGGTTCAGGAGGATGAGGAGCTCCACGAGCATGTCATATATTATTTGAGCTGGAACCTTATAGATGCAGAAATCAGTTATTCCCATATGGAGAAACTTGCCTTAGCTACCGTTCATATGGTTCATAGATTGAGACACTACATTCTCCTTCTCCAAACCTTGGTGGTAGCTCATGTCAATCCATTTTAGTTCGTCCTGAATAGAAGGATGATCAGGGGAAAGTATAATAAATGGATTGTTATTTTGCAAGAATTCAATCTTGAGTTTGTTTCAGTGAAATCGAAGAAATCATTGATTTTTGCGGAGCTCATTTCTTATTTCCCAAATGAAGAGGAGGAGGAGGTATATGAGGATACGTTTGTCGATGAGAATATTTTCCTTATCTCAACTTTGGATCCATGGTATGGGGATATCATCATATATTTACAAATTTTGAAGGTCCCTACTCACCTTTAACGGGATGAGTGATGACGATTACGTCACGTATCTAAGAACTACCTTATAGTGGATAACACTTTGTACTACCGTAGGGTAGATTCCATTTTACGTCGTTGTTTAACCCATGAAGAGGCTGAGGTTGTTCTGAATGATTGACATAGAGGGGCATGTGGTGGTCATTTATTTGGGCTTTCTACATCCCAAAAAATCTTGAGAGCGGGATACTTTTGGCCATCGATCTTTAAATATTGTGTCCATGAGGTCAAGAAGTGTCACCTTTTCCAGGTGTTTGCACGCAACATGCACTCGCATCCTGCCCCGTTACATCCGATTATCACCACCGGTCCCTTCATCAAGTGGGGGCTTGATTTCATGGATTGCAACCTAGCTTCAGCTGGGGGGAATCATCATATTATAGTGCCTGTTGATTATTTCATGAAATGGGTTGAGGCTATGCCTACGATTAAATCATACGGTGAGATAGCTGTGCATTTCGTATTCAAACAAATTATTACTCAGTTTAGATTTTCAAAAGAGATTGTCACTAACCATGGTAGGCACTTTCAGAATCGAATGATGGAAGAGTTGGCCTTGAAGTTAGGGTATAAGTAGGAGCACTCCTCTTCTTATTACCCTCAAGTGAATGGACAAGTTGAAGCAGTTAACAAATCACTTAAGTCCATTCTCCAACGAACCATCGCACAAAGCAAAACAAATCGGCATATCATGTTATATCCTGCTTTGTGGTCTTATATGACCCCAATTAATACTACCACCGATTTCTCTCCATATCAGCTCATACATGGAGTGGATTATGTCTTGCGGGTTGAATGCGGAATCCCTTCATTGAAGCTAGCCATATAGTTTTTAACAGACACTTCCCAATTGGAGGATCATTTGGTCCACTTAGAGCAGCGTTGAGATGTCTTAATGGATCTACAAGTAAATAAACATCGCGTTAAGGTCTAATATGATAATTCTATCCATCTGAGGAGGTTTAGTGAAGGATATTTGGTCCTTTTGTGGGATCAAGCTAAAGAACCCTTGGGGGTAGGAAATTTTAATCCCATGTGGCATGGTCCTTACATGGTCAAATGTGTGTTAGAGAAGGGTGCATATGAGCTGGTGAATTATAAAGGGATAGCCTTGACGGAGCCTAGAAATGGGCTCTATCTTGAAAAATACTATGCATGATCTTCAACCAGGGCTAATTGTTGTATATTATTGTACAATCTTTTTGCGTAGTTAAGTTTTCTTATGGTGATCAGGTTTGTTGATTAGCTTTCATTTCTTATGGCAGATGTCAATGGAGTCTTCTGCTTACATAGGATTCGCTGATGGTACTAGCCGCCACACTCAACAGTTAGCCTCTACTACTTGGGTGATTTATACTCCTACAGGTCAGGTATTGTATTCAGGAGGCGTATGTTTACAGCCTTCTTCGAACAATGTTGTTGAGTATACTGCCGTTATCGAGATATTACGGGATGTCATTTCACATGGTGTTCTCTCTCTTGAGGTACGTCTTGATTCATATTTAGTAGTGTCACGACTTAATGGCTTGTATCGTATTAGGGGTCTGAAATTATTACAAATATTCTTACGTGTGAGATTGTTAGAATGACAATTTTACAACATAACATACATACATGTTCCAAGAATTTTTAATCAAGTTGTTGACTCATATGCTAACTATGTGTTAGATTGGAATTTGTTGCATAGACCATAAGCACATCACAAACATACATTTTACACACAGGTAAATAAATAAGATCGATCATCATAAAAGTTTTTCATTGAACATCCAAAATGTGACGTCATAATACATAAGTGTCATAATAAAAAAATGGGGCTTCTGAGCCACCAAAATATAATACACAGTAGTAAAAAATGAATCATTCTCAGGTCTTTAAGATTGTGGATGAGGAGGGGTGTTCTTTATTAATATTGTATACTGATCTAGGAACAAATCATCAATCTCATCAAGAATTAAGCAACAAATAACTCATGAAATGGTGTAATCGGTCTACAAAAATAGTAGCCGCTCTGTACTCACATAAAGAATGAATGATTACAATTACAATGTCATGCTACATGCATGAATGAATGAGCAATTCGAATACCTAAGGAGTTCATTTGAATTGGATGATTGAGTCTAGCTTAACTGACTATAAGCCATGGTTAACACTCAGTTAACCACTGATCAAAACCCTAATTGACTCACCAAAACCCCAACTGAAGTCAGAGTGCAATAATTGACTGAGTCTCAACTAAAAGAGATAAAACACATGTCATAGCATGCCAACCATCAAGTGCTAGCACTTCAATGACTTCAATGAACCCCGATGAGGTTAACTAAAGCTGAACTGAACATTAGAAGTTGGTGGAGGCACCCCTGTTGACTCCATTTCATTAATTAATCATTAAATAATAAATTAAATGAATAGAGGTGCCTTAATTGAGTATTTTAACTAATTGTAACCACCAGTTAGCAATTAGGTGCATTAATATCACTCAGATCACCCCTAGAGTGCTCCAGTTAGCCTCCCTAAATGTAGGATAAGGCTAAGTTAGCCTCCTTAATTGTAGGTAGGCGTGGGTGTGACTGGA
>LPNX011102127.1:201636-215281 GCA_001517045.1 Pseudotsuga menziesii | reverse complement strand
CCCCCCCCCCCCCTCAAGCTAAACACTGAAAATAGTCTGAATCACCCTGATGAAATCACCCCCAATAGTGAACAGAGGTAAGTGAATTTATTTTCTGAAAATATCTCGATGAAGATGTCTGCAATCTGCTCATCGGTCGAGTAGTATTGCAGAATGATGGTCTTGTCATGCACTAACTCCCCGATGTAGTGCATGTGAATATCTACATGCTTGGTCCTTTTCCTAGTAACTGGATCTGTGGATGTATTAATAGCACTTTTATTGTCACAAAAAATGACAATGGACAAAGTACTACCAAGATCAAACTCTTAAAGAATGCCTTGTAACCAAACTGCTTGGATGCAAGCATTCACCGCTCCTCAATACTCGACCTCTACTGAAGATAGTGCTATGGAAGCCTGATTTTTTCTTGACCAGAAAATGGGGGCACCACCAAACATGAATACATATCCAAAATTTTACTTCTGATCAATATAATCACCTGCACAATCGGAATCTGTGTATCCAACCAGCGCTAGCTCGGAGTCTGCAGCATAGCGAATGCTGTATGTCTTGGTTCCCTGAATATACTGGAGGATCCTCTTGGCTTCCTTCCAATGAATATCATGAGGATGATACATTTATATTGATATATCATTCATGGTATAACAAATATCAATCCTAGAATGTTTCAAGTACAATAATCTACCAATCAACTGTCGATAGATAGTGCAGTCCATGGGAGGTGTGCATTTTCCTTCTTCAAGGTTGATCCTTGAAAGGAAAGGGAATGGTGCAAGCCTACATTGGGCCATGTTAAACTTGACTAACATGTATGAAATTTATTTGGACTAAGTGACCATAATCCCATCAGAATTTCACTCAATTTCAAGACCCAAAAGTTGTTTTAGAAGCCCCAAATCACTCATTTCAAAGGCATTGTGGAGAGCATTTTTTATGGCTGAAATGGAGGAAAATGTGCTACCTATGATCCGTAAGTCATAAAAATATCAAACAATGATAATTATATGACCATAATTCTACTGTAAATACACATCTATATCTGATATACATCTCTGAAAGTTTTGCGAGAGAAGGAAGGCATCCATCTTGGAATACCACTCTCTTGGGGCCTGTTTTAACCCATATAGTGACTTATTTAGCTTGCAAACCAAACATGGATCAGTGATGTAGCCCTTAGGATGCTTCATGTATATCTCCTTGTGAATATCTCCATGCAAAAATGCTGACTTAACATCCATTTGATGCACCTCCCAGTTCTTGAATGCTGAAATTGCCAAAACAAGGCGGATGGAGTCCATTTTTGCAATCAGTGCAAAGGTCTCATGGTAGTCCACTCCTTGGACCTGAGAGAAAAATTTTTCTACTATACTTGCCTTGAATTTTTAGTTTCTTCCATTAGCAAAAATATTTATTTGAAACACCCACTTTCATTGAACTAGTTTCCTTGTTAGAGGAAGAGAAACTAGCTCCCAAGTAGTGTTTTTCTGAAGAGAATTCATCTCTTCATCCATGGCAACTTGCCATATGGGATCCTTCCGAGCATGGTAGTAGGATTTTGTATCTCTAATAATCATTAAATATCAATTTTTGGACAGCAATTTATAAGGAAAAGAGATCACAATACCTGCTCTTTGGAAATTAGACTGGGTTCTCCTTGTGTCATTCGGATCTCCAATGTTGTTTCCTGCGAAGGAGAGTGTCTGTCTGGCCCATGTAGGAAGATGATTTTGCACTTTAGATTATAATTAAGCTTCTAATAATTTCTGCACACTGATATCATAAATCACATGATCTAAATCATGATCATCACCCCCAATTTCATAATCCAAATAATCAGTAGAATAGGAAGGAAATTCAACAGTTTTCTCCTTCACTAGTTCCACCTCCTGAAGAGGCTTATCGAACTTGACACTTATCTCGATGATGATATGTTTGGTATTGATATCCAGTAGATTGAAACCATTAGATTCATCAAGATACCCAATAAACATATATTCTATTCTTTTCGGTAGCAAAACCCTTCTTTTATCAAGCGGAATCCCGGCCCATGCAGTGGACTGTAACACCTGTAGGTTCGACACATCCGGCTTGTGTCCAAATTATGATTCAAAAGGGATATTCCATTTCATGGATGAATGTGGCACCATTCTCTAAATTTATGCTGCAGCATGCATGGCTTCATCCCACAAATTTTCAGCAAGCTTCTTAGATTCCAACATACAGGTGGTCATCTCCTTGAGAGACCGGTTCTTCCTTTCCGCTACTCCATTCTGCTGGGGAGTGTAGGGAATTGAATGATGGACCTGAATAACAATTTGGGAGAATATGTATAGAAACTCATTAATTACATACTCTCCTCCATTATCAGATGTCAAAATCTTGACCTTAATCCCAGCGGCATTTTCGATCAAGGCCTTCAATTCATAAATTTGTTCACATACTTCTGACTTCTTTTTGAGAAAGAAAACCCATGTATACCTTGAAAAATAATCAATAAAAGTAAGGAGATACCTTGATACATTCATTATTGTGATAGCCATCAGACCATTTATATCATAATGTATCAGCCCCAATATGCTTGTAGCTCAGTTTTCCTTCCCCCGATCGAACTTGTGCTCAGGGTGTTTTCCAATCACACAACCCTTGCAAATTCTCGTGGTTGCCTTGATGACCGGGAGGACTTCAACCATGGATTTTTTCTGTAATTGCTGCAAATATTTGAAATTAATATGGCCAAACCTCTCATGCCACAGCCTACTAAACTCATTTGCATGAGTTAGTAGAGCAGTGGGCTTTGAATCCACAACAAAGTAAGAGAACTCATAGGATTTTGCATGATGGATTGCAAGGCCTTTAGCAATGAGTTTTCCTGATACAATTTATTTTATCTCAACATTATTTGGGATGAAAGAGACTCTCTTAGGCACTCCTGTATGTGTCATCTGATCGACACTAAGGAGATTTGATGCCAGAGATGGTACATACAAAACATTAGAGAAAAAACTATTTTCAAGATCTACAGTACCTTGTCCTTCCAAAATGATGGTGGAGTCATCTCCCATGTGGATGGGGATGGATTTACCGGTCTCCAAGGATGAAAAGGATTTTTTTTCAACCATCATGTGCTTTGAATCTCTAGAGTCAATCAACAATGATTTGGAATTCGAAGTGCTTTCCATGAGGGCGTGACCTTTCTCATGCTGTGGTTCCCGATCTTCCTGATCTCTCCTTCGAAAGCTCTCTGGAAGATTGATGTGAATCCTATAAAGGAGAGAGGTTTCTTCATCAAGATTCTTCTTCATGCAGGCATGTTCAGAGTGGAATCCATTCTGACAATAAGAACACTTGACTTTCTCCTTGCCATGGTGCCCTTTTCCTTTGTTCTTCCTTGAGCCGGAAGACTCATCATGCTACTGATTTTCGACTCTAGGTTTAGGAGCATCAAATTTAGTTTTTTCATTCTTTTGCTACTTTCCTTTAACCTTCAAATCTTTGGGCCCTGAGACATGGAGGGCTTGATCACGGGAATATTATATGATACCCATCTGGACAAGATTGTCATGTTCACTTGTTAGGGACTCAATGAAGGCATTGAGTGTAGGAATATTCCATCCAGGGGTTGTGACCTTCCCCGCACAGAATGTAAAAACTAAAACTAAATAATCAGACCCAAGTTTAGAGAGTATGGCGAGGATGAGCTTATCATCCTCCTTCTCCACTTTGCATTGCTTCAAGAGTAAAATAGTATGCTTGAAATTTGTGAAGAAATCATTCGGAGTCTCAAAATTTGAGGGTTCGAGAGACATGAGTTCATTTTCGAGTCGGTAAACCATCAAGTCATCATGCTTTCCTAATAGAGTCTCCAATTTGTCCCATATTTATTTTGGAGTATTCAATCCCGCAAGATGGAAGAGAAGGTTTCAGAAAATAGAGAGGCACAAGAAACTGAAGGCTTCATCCATCTTGTTCAAGAATATTGATTTTTCTATGGCATATCTAGACTCATCTTCAGTGTCAATGGTGAATCTAAAAGGTCCTCTAGATCACAGCTAAATCTCCATATAACCTTTCCATGAGTGGAAATTGTATGGAGTCAAGAGATCTACTAAGGAGGCCATCTAGATGTGTTGGAGTGAATGCCTCACCTGTAGAAACCTGAAAATCAAAACAAAAAGGGAAATGTAATGTCGGACAGCCTGCACATTTTAGGCTTTCATCACACCCAACATAGTTAATCAAGAAATATTGATCAACAATTTATTTACTTGGGATATTAAGTGGTAGGCCTTGGCTTCTAGTGCAGTGTTGGATTTTTTCGCTATTACTCAAATTTCATGCAGAAATCTGTCAAAAAGCTTGTTTTTGAGAAATATAGATCCATCCCACCATAAGCTCTGATACCATATTAATCTTGTATATAGATCCAGGAACAAATCATCAATCTCATCAAGAATTAATCAAAAAATAACTCATGCAATGGTGTAATCGGTCTACAGGAATAGTGGCTTTTCTGTATTCACATAAAGAATGAATGATTACAATTACAATGTCATGCTAAATGCATGAATGAATGAGCAATTTGAATACCTAAGGAGTTCATTCAAACTGGATGATTGATTCTATCCTAACTGACTGTAAGCCATGGTTCACACTTAGTTAACGACTGATCAAAACCCTAATTGACTCACCAAAACCCTAACTAAAGTCAGAGTGCAATAAATGACAGAGTCTCAACTGAAAAAGATCAAAAACATGTCATAGAAAGCCAACCATAAAGTGTTAGCACTTCAATGACTTCAATGAGCCCTGATGTGGTTAACTGAAGTTGAACTGAACATCAGAAGTTGGTGGAGGTGCCCATGTTGACCCTAGTTCATTAATTAATCATTAAATTATCAATTAAATGAATGGAGGCACCTTAACTAAGATGTTTAACTGATTGTAACCACCAGTTATCAATTACGTGAATTAATATAACTTAGATCGACCCCAGAGTGCTCCAGTTAGCATTCCCAAATGTAGGAGAAGGCTAAGTTAGCTTCCTTGACTCTAGGTAGGTGTGGGTGTGACTAGATGATGTCAATTAATGCTCCACTGATGTCAATTAATGTCAATTATGCTTAGGATAGTGGTTTAACTAGGACAATTTGACCAAAAAGAGTGTGTATGGTTGTAAGTGTCTCCAGCATTCTAATCATGGTAGCACATCATGGCTCTAGCTAGTCATCAAAATAATTGAAGCCATGCTCATGGTACACCAACCACATAATGCTGCATGGCCTCAGGCAAGTCCTCGACTTGCGCCGTGGGTACCCTATGTGTCAAGTGCACAATGTTTGTGTGGATGCTTTGGAGCGTTTGCTCCACATCCACACCCATGATGTCATCTCCTCTTCCACTCCATCTATGATGAGGGAAGCCATCAGGCCACTGTGGTCCTACATCTGCATGCATATGATAGATTGTCACTATGTGTCATCACACCAAAACATGTCTTTTGAGTCTATATATCAAAAAACACAAAAAAAAATAATTCAAAAAACTTTAAAATGAGGGTTTGGGATTCGTTACCAATATCACCGTATGATTCTCCTGGTGGTAGAGGCATGTCAGGATCTCCCTGTAAATATATCCCTACAGAGGGGAAATCATTGATGGCAACAATATACCACCACCATCATGGAAAATAGTCAGTTGGGTAGGGGTTAGACACCCTACCTCCACCCAGTCTGCGCATAGCATCTGCCCAACATCATTGTCGTATCTCGAACCCCATGAGGAGGAATGTCAACTATAGGGCTTAGCACTGGAACACGCTCAAATAAGAACATGATTAGTATACTTCCAAAACCGAAGTTTCATACCCACCCATCTTGCAGTCACTAAGCTGCTACTTCATGTTTCTCAACAACGTAGTGCTCCAGTCATTAACTGTAGGTCCCATGCACTTTAATACATAGAACATCAATGGTTACGAGGTCTGGTGGAGTGATGCTAGACCGGCTATCCTATCGAGTGCCAATAGTATGGCCTTCAATCCTAGAACCTGGATGGAGTTTGTCAATATTTGAATCCCAACCTTTTCTATTTCTGAAAAATAGTATACTGCAATGTACTCATCAATGGTGAGGCCACCTCCGGTCCTGCGAGAGCATCGGTTCACTGGATCTCCCCTTCGGGACAATCTAGTAATGAAATATATGTCTCCACCTCCATCGTGAGGGGCATCCCGTCGATATGAAAGGACTCTGAGTTCATATCCTAGTAGTCTACTAGCATCTGCAGGAGTCTTGGTTTAGCACTCAGGATACCAAAACTTATATAGCCCACATGCACATAGAGCTTGTTTAGCAATTATATCACCCCCAACAGCCTCTTCTACATCTCCATGTTCCCTCTCCCTCCATTATAGAACCATCCTGCACATTAAAAGAAATTTTTGGTCAATTTATACCTCAAAAAACCATCTGCGTGGCTGCATACGTGACTATTTGTGAAACAGCCGCGTATGTACACGGGTTTGGGAGGTTTTTCCATGTATTTCCAGCCCTATATGCAGAAAAATCCATGATTTATGAATGGGCCGAAACAACCAATTTAGACTGGCCTAAAAGTCAAATTTGACCATGGAAATTGAAACAATTTCCATGAAAACGGAAGACAAGGACATGAGAAGTTACCTGGAACAAACGGTGTCGAATTTCGCCAGATGAAGCTTTCGGAATTCGTGTTTGAAGTTCTAAGCTCAAATGGGTAAAAATTTCAAATGATATGTAATTTTTGAATTTTTTACTATTTATAAAAAAAATTTGAAATTTTTGAAATATTTTTTACCCCCTTTCTATAGTTTTGGACCGTTTCTAAACATTTTGAATTGTTTTTGACTAATATGATGATGTAGGAGTCTATTTTGAGCATTGTTTCAACCATTATTTTCACCCATTCATGCCTCTTTTAGGTATTATTTCAAAATTGGCATATAGGTTAGATTTCACATCCATTTTCACTTTGCATGACCTTATGACCATTTCATAATAACCTTAGGTACGAACCCATTCTATCTTCTAGTGGAACCTTCTTGTTGTTTTAGAAGTGACATGATATGAATGGCAGAGCTTGACCATACATGGGTTCCCTAGTTAGCTCTTGTTTTGCATTTGGTACCCATGCCGATATTTTTTCCTTTAAGGTGTGGGAGTCCTTTGTATAGTATCACCATGTTTTTGTGCAAGAGCCTCATACTCCTCTTGATCTTTTTGTTGGCCTTCATCCCTAGGACTCCCTTATGTCAAGTTGTAATTCCATTATCATGATTTTTTCCTGCCTCATTGAGCCTTATGCCAGATTCCCTGACTTTTATTATCAGCTATATAGCCCGATCTTGTCTCATGTCTAGCCACACAAAGCCATTTTATATATCCTTTGCAGCTTGATTCTCCATTTTTACCGGGAGGGGACTTTCCCTTGAGTGTCATCCTACAAATGTGTCCTTGCATTTAGCATAGGTATGTTTTGGTACTTGGAACTAGTTTGTTTTCCCCTTGACACTCGTCTCCTCCTAGTCTGTAACTATAATGCACTTTTATTCTTTTTCAAGCTTTTCAAAATATTTGAAAATTTCCAAAAAAACCAAAAAACCAAAAAGCTGGACAAGAAAAGATATTATCTTTGGTAGAATTTGAGTCATGTCACCTTCGAACAGAGCACTGTATATCACATCCGTTGGTTGGGTTAATAGTTTGACTTTAGGAGCCGTACTCGTTTCTTTGATTTTATCTCCATCGATTGGTTAAGCTTCCAGTCCCTATGGAGCCTCTATCGATGCCTCATGTGTCCTAGAGTTGTCCCAGTTTTGTATATTGAGTCTATGCTACCTACATTTAGTCACCATTCACCTTTATGCTCTTTTTCAAAGGAATTTGAAACCTGAGTCACCCATTCTTCAGTTCTCTTGACTTTGCATGTCGGCCATTCCCAGTACTGATACTAGTTCATGCAATTTATGATCGAGTCCTTCTACATTATACAACCTTGCTAAGTACCCTGTGTTGGATGATGAGGGATGCATTAATGCCTTCCTTCCAGCAGATTTCATCCCGTCGACTTCAGATCATTTTTTCTGGGATAAGAATCTAGAGTCATTTTTGAGTGCCTTGAGACTTGCAGTCATCAGTGGCAGGTTCTCTTGCCATCGATAGTTTTGGGAATACATCAATGTCCCCTAATCAATGGATTCTCTTAGGTTTTTGAACTCAACACATTTATTCACATTTGTTAGTTTGCACTCTAGTACCTTGATTCCCATTTTCATTATCGATGGGTGATCTTGCGTCTGTTAACGGTATACATCAATGAACAATAATCAGACAATGGACTACTATGATCGACCTCGACACCTCTAATCACATAGTAGGACATGTACTCGTAGAATATTATGTAGAATACCTTCCAGGTTGGCGGCATTTCATATATGCTACCTCCTTGATCATGCCAGTGTTCATGAGATTTCATCTGTCGTGACTTGATTCTAGTGTATGTCAGATATTTCCAGCCATTGTGGAGATCATGATGCTTTTTATATCTTCATCATGGATATTATGATCTATATATATTGTATGGGGTGATGACCACACATGTCACATTTTGTATCATGCCTATTCATGGACATTGTACTCTTATGTATCTGAGACTGCTATATCTACTTCCAGTTATGTGTAGAGTTTGATTATTGTATTATACTATTGGATGGATGGTTCTTCCACCTGTTTCTTCTTCACTCCATTTCTAGGATGGACTTATAATTTATTTTATCCATTGTATGACCCCTCTGAGCTCACACATGAGGGGGCATCTATTACAGTTGATTTTACCACACGTGGTGGATCACACCTTTATGGCCTTCCCTATCCCTCTACAAACTCCTTAGACCCCATGGAACATTTTTGTACCTTTGATGTTTCCAAGATCATCGCTAAAAACATGCATCAGTTGTTATACATGAATTTTAAAACTATTCTCGCGTATACACATGGATTTGACCCTTAAACCGGCGTACATCGAGATGTGTGCAAAAGGAAAAATAGTTTTGGAGTTTTCCTTGATGTGGATATGAGTCACTTGTCTCTTGTCCTTCCATATGCCTTGAGATCGCTCGGATTTGAACTTCCATCACCCCATTGAAGCACTATATAAGGAACCCTTTGGATACATTGAAGAGGGAGGAATTAAAGAGCAATAAAACTATAGTCCATTGTTGTCGGAGCTTATACTTGAGTCTACATCCCTTTGTACCTTGGAGAACTGTGTGTTCTTCCCAAGCTTGTCTTTGCTTGTGAGATTGCTATTGAGAGAAGGAGGATTAAAGTGGTGGACGCCCATGTGGGCGACTCAGTTTCTTTGATTCGCAGACGTGCTGACAAAGGTTGTCACTATTGTAATCTCTAATTTATATTAATAGAAATATATTTTCCTCTCCAATAATGTGTATTTAAATCAGTATTGAATCCATGGATGCTTTTAAATGCTTATATGTTATTGATTATATATTCTAGAGTAGGTCTAACACAATTATATATAGCATGCTTGTTTTATTTGTTGAATGTTGAGAGAGCAAATTATCAATACAAGCGAGAGTGGAAAAGCTCGATGGGGATCTACATCAACCGTCCGGAATAAGGTATGTTTTGAGATCCTTTAGTGTTATATGTTTGGTATCTCTTACATATAGGAAAAGATTGATTTCTACAGTTATCCTATCTGTTGTGGTACCCCAAGCCATATGAAGTTTTCTATGTAACAGTCTCAATTCATGAGTTTGGGTTGTAGTCCTTTTCCTTGAAATGTTTTGGGAAACATATAACTATTCTATGAATATAATCTAAAAGTGTAAAATTGCAAGTTTCACAACTACTTTTATTTACTGCAAGATATGGTCATCGGAAACTGTTTGGGGTGTGCTAGTATTGTTTGTAGCTTATCACTAATCTATTTGTAAAGAATTATAATTTATTGCTATGTGCTTAGATGCTATAGTATTAAATCCTAATTTGATACCAAGTCCCTCACCTTTACACATGAAAGGTAGACTCAATTTTGAGGTACTTTAGCTTTACTTTAGTGATTTTTTCAGCTATCCTTAGAATCACTCCCTTGGCCTATTTTTTAATTAGTGTGTTTGGAATTGAGATTTCCCTTCTAAGTTTGATAGACATTGACCACCTGACACTAACAGGTTTCCTACAACATGGGTTGACAATGCATGGAAGTTTCGATTGACTTGGGCATGAACTTCACATTAAGCGTTGTCTTGTTGTTTGATTACTGTGTGGAATTGGGATTGCCCTTCTTAGGTGGATAGGTGGTTACCACATGAAACTAAAAGGTTTGCTCGAACCTTTGGTGACATCAACATGGAAGTCCCAGTTGAATTTTGCATAAACATCACCTTAAATATTTGATTTCACTGTCTTATTTTGGACTATCAATCAACTTTCATTGCATTTACTACCTTAACTAGATATAAATATTTTGAGTTTGTATAAAATTTATTGTTTTACAGTCATTGGAAATATCCTTACATCATTTCTATCCACTCTTTTTCCATTATAGGATATATTTTTAGCGTCTTGGCATATGGCCTCTTCTACAAGGCTTTGATTCTTACAACCATTTTCAAGACATGGCACTTACAACATCTTTGATCTTATTGTTCTATTAACTTTCTGTGACACATTTTGTATACATATATTCTCTACATACATTTGTAATAAAAATAATAAAAATATATTTTCAAGGAACTACCTAGATAGACACCAATTTGGTGTATGAGACCACCTTGTTTGTAGAACAAGGCATCCTCATCTGTGCAATGTTGCTAAAGTCTATGAAGGCACACATACCCTTCCCCTTTCCTAGTTTTAATATAATGATTGATCGCTTTATTGGCATATGTCTAGTTCTTGCGTTCTAATAATGTTGGTAAATGTAGACTGTTTCTTGTGTTTGCCAAGTTGTGGAGTTGTTGACTCCTCGTTTTGTATTATTTTCCAAGTATTCACTAAGTCTCAAGTTGTGAGTTTGGGTTGTATTCCTTTTCCTTGAAATGTTTTGGCACACGTATAACTGCTTTGAGAATATAATCTATGTGTAAAATTGCAAGTTTCACAACTAATTTTATTTGCTACAAAATATGCTCACGGGGAACTAATAAATTTATAGTGATTTAATATATTATTTGTATGCAGACTAATATATATCATGTGTATCTAGTCTATTGTTTGTAAAATCATTCACAGGAGAGGTATCTTGTGCAATTTTCCCATTGATCTTCCGGCCTTATGGACATGTTCATGTACTTGTAGGCCTTTTTGTTCTAAATGTTTATACATTTTGAGTACACCTGCTATTTGTTGGAATTGTTTCTTTCTTCCTATGTTAAATACTAAGAAAATACTATGTACAATTTTCAGTTATTTGTTTTCTCTTTTTAGTGAGCAACAAAATTTATTTCTTAACATGTGTTGTTTGTAGGTAACCTTACTCACAAGCTTTATAACAACATGAGTATGGAGGCCATTGTAGTGTGGATACAGAAGCATGTGTGCAAATAGAAAGCTCAAAAAGTGGGCCATTGAGTATGAAGAGCATGTTGTTGAGGATTTCCCATTGAGTATGAAGAGCTTGTTGTCGAGCGTTTCGAGCTGCTAAGTATGGATTAGTAGCCAAGTACAAGTGGGAAGGTTTAGCCATTGCAATATTTTAAAAAGTGATCGATGTGCTAGATGATTTTTATATAAAGTTATATGGAGATAGTTTTTGAGAAAACTAATATTTATTGTAATACTTGACATTTCATATAATATAATTTTTGCAATTTAAACTTATATGGTTGTACTTTATATTATTTATAAGTATTGTAATTAATGAGACATTGCATAATTCACATGTGTATTAGGTGATGATAAATAATGTATTTTTTTTTAATTGAAACATAATATCATATTAAAAATTTATATTGATTAATAATGGACACCATGAAAACTACTAAAATATAATAACCACACATAAAATGACTAAATTAGTGACCAATAAATAAGATTAATGACCAAAATTCACATATAAAATTACCAAAAAATGAGAGATATGTGACCAAACAATGAGATATAAATGACCAAAAAATGACCAAAATTCGCATATCAATGACCAAACAGAAGTTTTGGTGGCTAATTTACGGTCTTTTATTACACGACCAAATTTGGTCATATTCTAGTTTGTCATGTGGTCATTAATTTGGTTATAAATGTGGTCATATATTTGGTCATTGATTCAAATATGCGACCCAATATATGACCAAATTAATGACCAACTGACAATCTATAAATCACCAAAATAAAAATGACCATTTTTGGTCACGTAATAAAAGACCGTAAATTATCCACCAGCGATCGCCAAACCAAAAGTGGTCATTGATATGCGAATTTTGGTCATTTTTTTTGTCACTAATCTTTTTTTTCCACTAGTGAAGAAGAGGTCTCTTGAAATTCTTAGACACAAAAGACCATAGGCCTCATCCCTCCTATTGTGCCATTTAATTTTCTCTGCAGCTGCATTGGGATTTTCCTCGGTTTCCATAGTCACCCTGCAGATACCTTTCACTCTCAACAATATCTCCATCTCATCTTTCCACTGAAATAAATTGAATGGAGTCAACATGATCTTCTGAGATTGGTCCATAGCTTAGAAACAGTGCCCTCCCGTAAGCAGAACGCACTTCTAGTCAACGATGTCGAACCTTCAATAACAATTTGGAAGGATATAAATTGATCTAGAAAGGCTCTAATACCATGTGGAAATTGAACCCAAGAGATGCAACAATTACACTCACAAAATTTCTAATCAAACATGCAAAATTAACACCAAATGAGACTGAAATTGGAGCATAACACTAATATGTATTGAATAAGTGTACAATATCCAACCTTGTGAAGTAATAGGCTACTGCAATATATCATTACATGAGATAATCAAATGCATAAATATTTGATTCAAAATAGTCAAAATCCAAGCTTACCAAATCTAGTCAAATCCTCCATAAGTGCATAAAGCAATTTCCAAAAATATGAAGATGCTCATGAATTTGCTAAGTTTAGTGGGAAAGATAAAGAGGGATGAAAAGACAACTCATACATGATTTTATTTGGAGAAAAGGATGGAGGATTACGTGGGAAAAAAACAAGTCAACTACACCTAGTCTAGCTTTTTGTTTTTCCTTAAATCAAAATAAAACTAGAAGCTTTTCAGAAAAAACAGATATGTGCTTTGGAGGATCTGGAATAAGGAAAAAATAATAAATTGGGTCTCCAGGATGTTTCTCAAGTGCTCCATGATTCATTTTTAGCATGTGTTGAATTTTAGGATGTGTAGAAGAAAACTAGCATAGAATGGAATCTAGGAAACTAGGTAATAAGACAAAAATAATTAAATTAATGTCTAATGTAGCTAAATATGGGTTGATTATTCTAATAACCTCTCTCTCACACACACACAAAAATGCACACACATATTCTTTTGTCTCCTCCTTCCACTAATACCCCCATCCTCCACTCACTCTCACTTCCCAAATCATCCAACTGCACCTAACCCA